>JASANE010017117.1:0-15473 GCA_030248225.1 Trileptium ribeirensis
CTGTCCGGCGTGTATTGCAACGGGAAAGTTCCCAAAATTCATCAGCGCTATTGGGATCATGCGTTGGCCAGTGAGCACCAGAGAGTGGGCGATGGCAACGTCCCTAATAAAGGGGTCGGGCACAAATAAGGCTTGACCGGTTGGTGGTTGGGTGATCTCCGGGATGGCGTTGATGAATAACTCGGTGTTCGGTGGTACTTGAGTGTATTTCCTGGTTACCACGTTGATGACTGGGGGTCGGTAATCCCCTTGGTCGGCGAAAGGTGCCGAGCAGTTCTCAGTCCCGTTAGATAGATCCAGGCAGCGGTCTTTGAAGTTTATGGCGACATATGGTAGGAGGGCCATACCATGCCTAGAATACATTCGTACGGAGTGTCAGTTGTTACCTGAAAGTCGCACGGTGTACTTAACGATCCTATTGTGATCGGTGCTTTTACTACTCCGCTGATTGTCAACTCTTGTTGAGTAGCGGATACTATCCTGGTCGTGTTCGTGTCTCGAGGGACCAGTCCTAAACGGGCAGCTAGGGCTTGGGACATAATTGAGACGTCGGCTCCAGTGTCTACAAGTGTCATGACAGGGGTACCAAGTATGGTTGCATTAATAAGTAGTGGAGTATTACCTGCGTTCATGGTGTTTAATTGTCTGGTGAACATACCTTGACGAGGTACACGGCGGGGATCACGAGTGGGAACGGCAAATAGTTCGTCGTCCTCGATGAAAACAAGTTCTTCCTCGGATGAATTACGGGACGTTAATAGTCTGTTCGAGCGACGTGGGGCACGGCTGGACGCGACAGACACGCGCGGCGTTCCCGATGGCCCAACCGTTACCTCGGTCGGCGAAGTCCTGTCTGTATGAGGGAAGTCGTTCTCCGCGGGTGGAGCACTAGGTAATCGGTGTTTGGCTCTAATCCAACGAATTGCTTTCTTAGGCTTACTTTCGGTCCTAATTAATCGTCCACGACATGGGAACCATCGGGGAATATAATATCCGTACTTAGGTGGGACCTTGCATTTAGTCATGAAATAGATCAAACTGATCAATCCGACAACGACGGTGATGAGGAAGTAGGACAAGAATCCCGTGTATTCCACAGCGGGGAGATTAACCACGCTGCGTACTTGATCTTTAGCTATCTGCGCAACCCGCAAATTGATAGCCTTGGCGTTGTCGAGTGAGTCCCAAGTCGGAGGTCTTAATTTGATACCTGATAGCCGGTCAATAGTGATGTTAGGTCCGAATTTTATTGTAATCTTCTCGGGTTTCAGCATGCTAGTAAGCACAATAGATCCTATAACTAACTGAGTGTAGTTCCCGTGTGGGAACCACAAGACTCCATTAGGTGGAACCTTTATTGTTTTACCCATTGTCACGTGAGCTAGTTGTCTACGATTTGTCAGTATGACCTCAGGTTCACTAGTCCGAATCAATACTCCTTGTATAGTTGTGTGTACAGACGTGTCGTTGGCGAGTGGGCCTATCAATGAGCGGTTACTGCAGGTGTGTTTAATGGTTTCAGGTACATGTTCGCCTGCAATAATCCATTCCAAGCAATTGGTGCTATGATCGGTTATCAGCGCGTGTGGTTCGCAGAAAGCGATACCTGGTCTCTGCTTGCATGCTCCTAAATTGAGTGATTCGAAGCGAATGTGCCCCAAACGGGCGGCGTATTGAGGGAGCGGCAATCTCAGCTGCGTTTGCGTGGCAGGTGCGTTCCAGCCGGTGTTATAGATCCGAAAATATGGCCGAACATCATTGCGCATCGGCAATGCTAATTGCAAGATGAATCCAAAGCAGAATGCGGTTAAATCTACGCTAACAGGCATGACGCGACCGAATTGATAGGCGAGGCTAGGCTCGCGCATGAGGATAGTCTTGGAAATGCGTGGATCCATGGAAAATAACCGTCGTAACATGACGACATCAATAACGATGGGAGATAATTCGCCGTTCAACATGGATTCCATTATAGCTTGTACCGACGAGCGCATGTTGGCTCGAAGGATGTGATCTATTAGCTGGTGGTGCACGTGTGCGATCTCTTTCTGATCGGCGCACCGAACCTGTTCGATCATAGAGACTACCTCTTGCATACTATGGTGTAGAAATGCGTAAATGTCCTCATTTGCTCGGGTCAGTTGCCTTATGGCTTTAGTATTTCGAAAAGAGACATCGTTAGTCTCGCGCATGAATTTTTCGAGAACAGTTACCTACTGACGAACATTGTTAATGTGTACTCCATTGGAGAAAGCCATTCCCAGGCCCAAAAAACCTGAGACGGCACCTGCAGCGGCAGCGATTAAGCTGGCAAAGCGCCTTTCTCTTTTACTCGTAAGGTCACATAGTTGTTCGTTTGCGACGCAGAAAGAATGCACCAATAGCGAATAGTAATTTGTGTCCAGCACGCCATGGTAGGCGTCATCCAGTTCTTGCTCTAAGGCTCTTAAGGTCTTATGTAGCTGTGGATATTCGGTGCAGTTGACCTTTCAGCAACAGTCAGCTCGGCATGATCCGTTCGCTTCATAAGGTGGGCAGAATTTACTCACATAGGGATCGGACTTACGCTCCCAGTCTCGGAGTGATAACTGTAGTACCACTGGCAAATGCGTTGTCTGGTCGGAGGTGACCACCAAGCCTTGTGGCTCGATGACCACTCCTACTTGTCGATTGACAAAAGCACCTAAGCGCGAGATTGAGTCACTGAATGGCGAAAGCGTTGCGCGCGTAGAGCTAAGCGCTGAGAGCCACAGTAATAATAAAATTGTACATACCCTCCACATACCGGAAGGATGCCCGAGGCCGTTACTAAAACTCGGTGAAGGGGTTCGTACCCCGTTTCGATTGGGTTCCCTCATGGTCTCTTTATTCGCGATTTGTTCCGAAATGTCGCTTTGAGTTTCCTCGTCGCTCATCTCCGTGTCACTCGACTCAGTTATGCTTTCTTGCTGGGCGGAGTCGCTGTCGGAGTTATCCTCCGACTCTTCCTCAGATGAGTCGAGGTAAGCGGCTAATGCTGTGGTTAATTGTTCGTCTAAATTCGGGATGGAACAGTTGGTGTCGTCGTCCGGAAACAAGCATAGTTCCGAAATTAAGCGGTCCCTGCCTATCTTTAGTCCGGCAGATGTGTTTCCCTCTGTCTCGAGCAATGCAGCAATGTCGGGGCGTCGCAAAAGTCTCAAGCGTGCACTGAGCAGTACTAGTCGAGCAAGTCGGTGGGTTTCGTCGTCAAATTTCATATTGCTCATTGCTTGGTCAACAAAAGAGTCGATTGGGACGCCGCGTGTGTCTTGGTTCCGATAAATGAATTCGATCAAATAAGGCGCCTCGCACAAGAGGTCATGCAACTCGAGGTTCGCCTCGCGGAAAGTTTTCTGCATTCTGGCTGACTGAATTCCGACATAGAAAGGCCAGTGAGGTGCAACGTATCCATCCGGGAGGATGGACGCGCACGCAGTACTCAACGTACCATCGTAAGTCCACCTTCCTCGTTGACCGAAAAAGTAGCAGCTTAAACCTATATCCCGCGAATCTCCACTGTGGCATTCCTGGCACTGGCGACATACCGGGTCCCTACTCAACTCTACCTCGAATTCTCTCTCAATAACCTGTTGGAGCGTGTGGCCATTCACGCATTGACCCACCAGGTCTATGAATGATTCCAACGAAGCAAGGGTTACGGGGCCGAGATACATTCCCGTCATGCAGTGCCCGATTGGAGAAGCCATACCTAGTATACTGCTTAGCATGGCGGCGTCCCGCTGTAAGGTGGGGCGAGTACTAACTTCGAAACGGAGCTCGAAAAGTCGGCTCAAATTATTCAGTTGTTCCATTACGATTATGACTCTCCTATAAAAGAGAGCTTGCGGTTGCAATGCCAGCGGTTGTCCGAAGTCAGCGTTAATCTCACTAGCCCGAAAGTTGATTGGTATAAGTCCCTCAGCTGGTTCCTTATGCGCATCATCGGTCAATTCAATGCGAGGGAATTGATAAGCTGCGGTCTCGGTATGGTCCGTAGACATAGTGAACAATGTGTCAGTCCCGAGGATTCGGGTACGTTCAGCGTCCGTTATTGCTCTAACTCGTCCAATCTCAATTGGCGTCTTGTCGGGGAGACAAAGTCCAGACATGTCCAGTAGTTGTTCGTCAAGTCGGTGTACCCGTCCATCGTTAGCTTCTCGTATAAAGTTAAGTAAGTTCTCATGTCCCATGCAAACGTCCGAGTCCTCACTAATTACGCTCACAGATTCTTCCGAATTACCCGGGGACATACATGGTCTCCCTTCGACGGATTCCTCAGTGGTCGTACCTGTCTCATTTGGGTTGCCCGAATTACCCGAGGGCATACTTGGCACCTCTTCGACGGGTCCCAATATGTCGCTGGAAATGTCGGCTAACGTATCGGTGGAGCTACCTAAATTACCCAGGCGCATACAAGGCGACCCTTCCATAGGGTCTCCACGAACGTTCTTGACCTGTGGATCCGAACTTGGCTCACTCACACTTCCCATAGCGACACTGCCACTATCGCTGCCCTCGCTCAGATCGCTTCCTCCGACAGCACCACCTCCTTCCTCAGAATGGATAGACAGTTGACTGGCTCGCAAGCTTAAATCAATGCCATCATCTGATGGTGCACGCGGAAGTTCGTTGTTGTTTTCGCGACGCACTTCCCACACCCCTTCACTATGCCACTCTCGTGCGTCAGGGCTGGGTTCGCGTCGGTACCAGTCGGCATTCGGATCCTCCCAACTGGCCCAGAATTCTTCATCCTCCAGCATACGTTCCTCATCCATGTCGTCATCACTGCCTTCATCAGGCCGACCATTAGACTCATCGGGCGCGACGATCACGCCGTATCCAAGCTCATTTTCTGGATCTTTTCCGTCGTTAACACATTCCTGTGGGGTACCCCGATTTAGATTACATATCTTCGCTACGGATCCGTTTCGTTCATTTAGGAGTTCATCCGACTCCTTCAATTCATTCAATTCAACAACTTCAACAAGTTCAACACACTCAGCGCTATCCTTCACGCTGACTTCATCGCAAGATTTATTGAAAAACCTTAGCTCATTGCAAGTCACGTCGTTGCGCGCTTCAACGACGGTGGGCGCGACGGAAGGCTCACAATGCGATGGACAGTCTTTGTTTGCCACCCTGCCATCTACATCCCCGTACCTGGGCAGACCCCGGACAATACTTTCAGCCCCAACGATCATACCCGCTTCATCGGCGCAATCGGCCGCGAACCCGTCGCTGCCTCGGCTTGGGTACGGGTGACAAGGGCGGCCCCGGTCAGCATCAAGGAAGGACCCAATGACCGTGGAACCCCTTGTCAATGAGGTCGGGAAAGTCACCTCAAGTCCATCAGTAGCATACTTCGCCGGCTCGAAGTAGCATTCAATTATATCAACATCACTTCCATTATCTTCTTCCAACAATTCACTAAGGCTACAAGCGCGTCCTAACTTAGGTAAATCAATACACTCATACGACACACAATTCTCATCAGCACACAAGGGACGACCCGCGCGGCGGTCCGGCCCACATACTACATCATACGACCTATAATTTAGAACGGAACTAGGGCTGGGCGACTCTGATGAGGCCTCTACATCGTCGGACCCAACCTCCATCGTCCCTGACCTTCCGTCGGTCTCCAAAAACTCCATGGGTGCCTCACACGGCGACCCGAATAAATCCAATTCTTCCTGAGCCATATCAACATCATCGGCTTCCCTGCCGGAATCATCAACATCAACACTCTCAACACACGGATGGCCAGCCACAGAGGAGGAAAATAATAATAATGGCTCATCAAATACAACAACATCATCTTCACTCACAATCTCTGCAGTCATCTCCAAAGAGCTGGGGGTCCCGGAATTCCCCCTTGAGGTGATTCCCTGGGGAGTACCGGTTGTAAAATCAACACTTCCTTTAACATCACTCAACCTATAATTTTGAACACAACCATCTTCCATTTCCTCACAAATTTCCATACTTCCATCACTATCTTCCACTGCGGTTAAAGTTCGTTCGTTCAGTCCAAGCCATAGTTCGATGGCTGGATAGTTCGATTGACCGGTCTGTCGCTCGCCTCGCTGGTCGCCAATTTCTTCGCTCGCGGACATATATACACGTGGATCAACACCTGCGCTAGGTGCGTCCACACATAGCATAGACAATCCCTCTCCCAAGTATCCCTCTTTTTGGTGTTTTGTATTTTCTTGGCTATATACAGTGTTAGCAAGCTCAGTTCCGTATTGTTCGTCGTCCAAGTCCCTAGGGCACAGTTCCATGAGTCCGGAGCTGTCCATACCCTGAGCTAGATCACGGCTCCATGGAAGACGCGCGGCGTCAGCCCACGAAGTGGACGTGATCACGTTCAGGTGTCTCTCAACAAGTCCTTCCATAGTCTCAAAGTTGTCCATGTCGTCGTGTCTGTTTATCAAGTATCCGTCATCATCGTACAATGGTTCGTCGGTAGTCGCGATAGCATTCACTCGTCCAGTCGGTTCACTATGTCCCAATTTACCTTGAATCATACCGAGTTCACGACTGAGCACCTCTATCCGATGAGTGGTAGCTGGGCTTGGTTCTCTATTTCCATTACCCTGAGATGCGCTGCAATTTAACTGGTATCGCCGGCGCGGTACAGCACCGCTGTTCCGGTTGCTGTCGTCCCGTGGATAAAATCGGCCAGACTGCGGCTGCTGGGGCCCCATGCCTCTATTAGGTTGGGGTCGTTCGCTTTGGGCCCGTTGATATCCGTTGGCCTGAGCCGGCCGGTTGGTATAGTTATCATTTCCGCGAGTATTATTAGCAAATCCCGGCGGTGGTCGACCATATTGCGGTCCCGCTTGATTCGGGCCTGTAGGTCGCATTCCCGCATTGGGTGGATTGTTCCACCCGGAATTATTCCGATATCCGTTTCCATTTTCGGTTCGCCGGGTTCACGTGAGTTCGAGGATTTTGATTTTTGCAAGGTAAGTAAAAGATATTTCTAGCACATACAAGATCGCATGATTGATAGTCTTTTTAACTTATCTTAATAGGCCACTTATATAATAATTGACAAAAATGATAATTTATTTATCAAAGTGCGGAAGCAAATTCACAAATTCAACCGTCATGTAAGTAATAAAATAATTTGCTTTTGTGAGCTGATTGTTTGGCACGTAAATAGCGCAACAGCGGTCAGTACAATATTCCGCCTCGGTATTCTCTATTGAATGACTTTAAATCGTACATCCTCTAAATATTTATGGTCACATAAACGTTGCTTATACCATGGCAGTGATTAAATTTTGTTCCGTGTAAGGCTTCATTTTCTTTTTGATTCTGTTCGATATTTTCGCAGTACGTCTCGAAAAGTCCGGATTATCCAGGAAGAGCGCACATTTTAATTGCTGCTGACAACATGCGTTGTGTAGTTAATACACACACAGATATAAACTAATATTTTGTAGTTAACTCAGAAATTCACAAACACAATAATGATTTTGAGATTTCAATGAAAATTTTGTCTGTTAGGATTTGGAACCAAAGTTGGGGGTGGCCAGAACAAAAGTTGGAAAGACAGCGCAAAGATTGGGGGCGGGACAGGGCCAAAACTTGAGAAACTTGTTCCTTTTTTAAAGCGAAATGACCAAAAATAGTCTTCGCGTCTTTGCACAAAGGCATGTGGTTTCGCATAAGTGTCACATAGGGTTTTTTGTGTTTTTTTTGGTGCAAAAACACAGTGAAATTTCAAAACATATCAAATTTTTTGAAAAAAAAAACAAAATGGAGCACACCTGGAACTGTTTAAGTAAAAGGCTACAAAAACAAAATTTTTTTTAAATAATTTTTTGAAATATGAAATAATTGGTGCTAAATATAAGTGATTGGTCCATTGTAAATATATAATGTGTGCATTAATATAAAATTGCTAGTAGCCATTTAATTATGATTGCATTACTTTCCCTGTAACTCTAAAACAGGGTATTTGGGTATTTGCGAGTAAATTAACAACACAGGTAAATTTCAAAAACACACCTAAACTTCAAAAAACACACATTTTAGCACAGCATGAATTTTGAAAAAAACCAGGTGTCACACTTTTCTTCTCAGGGTTCTTCGTGATCTGATGCTAATATTATGTAAAACTTCTAGTAAGGATCTTACAAACCACAATTAAATTTTCGTGAGTTTTTAGTAACATAGACATACCATAGTTGTTACAGGTTGTGCGATCACCGCCAACCATCCTATTCCTGTCATTATCGCAAATCTTTGTTACGAATTTTAAAAACACAGCATGAATTTTGAAAAAAACCAGGTGTCACACTTTTCTTCTAGGGTTCTTCGTGATCTGATGCTAATATTATGTAAAACTTCTAGTAAATCTTACAAACCACAATTAAATTTTCGTGAGTTTTTAGTAACATAGACATACCATAGTTGTTACAGGTTCACGATCACTGCCAACCATCCTATTCCGTCCATGATCCGAAATTTCTTTTGTTACAGGAAACAGGCTTAATTTCATTCTGTTTTTCGCTACCCGAAAATTGGCAAAATCAAATTCAAGTGTCAGAAAATTAGACCTTGTGTTCAAGTCACAATTTTGGCCATTTCAGTCTGCAGAAAGTCTGTTCCGTAATGAATTATCATTTAAATTTGGATTAAAAAGTGTTCGCGGAAAAAATTTGAATAAAAAAGCGATGTCAAAATCAAGTCGACAAATTTTCGATCTCAAGACATTCGTGAGATTTTACTTCAATTTTCTCGAACACAAGATGGTTAGATTTCAATCGCGAGCGCTGTGTTCGCGAACAATTTTACGTCGAATTTAGAATATCAGTTGACCAAAAAGCGTTCCATAACAAATTTTATCCAAAAATAGAAAATAGGATGGTTGCCTGGGTCATTTTAAGTTTACTCGAATCTTTTCAAGCTGCTGCTACACTTATTGATTAGTAAATAATAATAAGTGCAAAGGATGATACGTGGTACTTAGTCGCAAAATTTTATGGTATTCCTTGTTTGCTCCAATTTTTCTTATATAATTCTGCACTCTTCTGTCCAACTTTGCCCTGATGATTTTGTAAGCTTGCTCCTTAATGACTAATTTTTGCCCTCACCTTTGGGTCTGGGGAGGGAATTATACTTCTTTAGACGCAAGGATTTAGGAAATTTTTCTATGTGCTGTAATTGTTATTAACAACCTCTGTAATATGTCATGGATTTTAAAATTTTTCTGTGTTTTATCACGTTCCGGTTCGTTTAATTTTGTATAACAACTTGAACGGGTCTGTTGCAGGCGACTGCAGCGTCAGAAGACTCGTCAGCTGTTAGCATCCGACGCACAAACAGCGCTTGCAACTCGGGAACATCGAATAGCAACGTAAGAATCTGACATGCTGATCAAAATCTGAGCGCGTCTATGTGTAAATATTAGTAATCATTATCGTATCGTTTTTGACATAATATAATTATTCTACATAGAGTTTCTGCTGAGCGCGCTAGGGGAAAATCATGAAAATGTCTTTTTTGTCTGCCGCTGCATTTTCGGATAGAAGGAATTTGATAACTTTTTTGTTCTAATTACAAAAGTGATGTATAATGCGCTTTGTAGTGAAACGTGAACAAGTACGACCCCATGTTGCTGTGCTAAAAAGCCAAAAACATGCTTTTAAGGACTCGTTGTCATATCTGGCCGATATGGGTACCTCATGTTTTGCAGCCTATGTCTCGCGACGCAGGCTTTGCATCGAAAAAATGCTCATTGGGATCTACAGCTTTCTTCTTCACCACAACCTTTTTTGTGGGATCACTCCTTGGACCGGAATATGGTTATTGGATCCTTTTTCAGAAAATACTTATTTTTCAAATTTCGCCGTTATATTGCTTGTTTCTTACCTTACAGTGCATTTTCATTAGCTTATCTATACTGTAATATCGATAGTTTTGCTATTTAGAGTCCAACTTGACTATATTATATGTAACTTTTCATGGGGTTACAATGGTTTTACGGTCGACGAACCCGATTTCTAAAATGTAGTGAGTTTTCATTTTTTGGTTATGTATTGAGTGAGTGTAAGGCATCAAGAATGGTCTATATATAGGTATTTCTGAACTCTGCTACAATGATTTGGTTATCTAGACTCCAGCACGTATATTTCATGCGTTTTCATCTGTATGGGCTTAATGAAGCCGACTTCCAGTATATGGTCAGTCTTCAGTAGTTTGGTACATGCCATCAAAACTAACTGGCAAGCGAGTGTTGTTTCATTTTTAAAGTATCATTTTGTTTGTGAATCACCTGTGCTGTGTTTGATGAATGTACCATCCTAAAACTCTTGAACAATGAACCATTGAAACCCCGTAATATCTTGTCGTTACTAAACCCGTCCAAAGCAACTAACAACGCATCAAGTATTTGTGATGATTTCCAGGTTAATCAAAAGCATCGTATTCAGTCTACTAGAAACCTATATAGACAATATTTGGTGAACACTACGAAATACGTAACCAAACTTGTGAAGACATACTATATTAATGAAAATGGAGTTCATTGCAAAGGCATGAAATATGCACGCTGGAACCCAGATAAGCAAATCATATTATGCAGAATAGCATAAAACCTCTAGAAACTATTTTAATGCCATGTGCCAGATTAAACTGATGACAGACGTATTTTCGGGAAATCGGTTTCATTGACGCTAAACCTAATGCAACGTCGGAGAAGGCTTAAACAACGTCTTGCTGGACTCTAAATAACCAAACCATTGTATCCAACTAACTTTAAAACATATAGAAAAATTTGGTGACTTTTACGCATTAGGCGACGAATCAGATTATATTCTGGAAATCGGGTTCAATTACCTAGAGCCATTGCAGACTCATGAAAGGTCACTAAATATGCATCATGAACATTAAATAACCATGGTGCAAAAACATGCGCATTGGAAAAGGATCAAAATTGCAATCGATCGCAATTTCGTTTAATCGAAATCGACTGAAATTTAGTTTTAGTCGAAAATAATCCAAAATTTATAATATTATTTGAAATTTTTTTAACAGCGCTAAAATCGAAATCACATGGAAATCGAAAACGACTCCGAAATTTTCGTTTAATTCGAAATCGGTCAGTAATTTTGTTTAATCGAAATTTCTATCGATTTCGATCGACTATTTTGCACTTATTTCTGGCCGCGACTATTATACATAGCGAAAATCGCGTTCATCGACCATAAAACTCTCGAAACCAAATGAACAGTTATAATATAGTTCAGTTAGACTTAGATAACAAAACCATCATATCCTGCGTGCTTCATAACCTATATAGGCACTCACTGTAACGTAAAAACACGCAAAAACATGCCGAAAATTGAAGAATCGCTAATACTGGCAAAGGGCCGACGAACCGATTTTATGCCACAGCAACCCACGCAAAATGGTGCCACAAAAACGTGTCCTCAAGATTGTAGATTGAGCTGATTCCGGATTGTGGGCTCGGTTTTTCGATGCAATACTGTGTCGCGAGATAAAAATCCTAACATGATGCTGGCCATAGTTCACAGCCCTCCGAAAAGTGGGGGAACTTCGGTCTCTCATGTTCATTCCCCGGGGGAACCTAAACGTGGGGAACACATTTTGCTTAAAAATACTAAATATTCCCATATTTTATGCAGTTTTTCTACCGTGAATGTATTTTTAACCTAAAACGATATTTTAGCGTTATAAATGGCGGTAATTAAAATGTTTAAAACAATTAGCAAACAAAAAACATATAAAAAATAACGTAAAAATTTTCAGACAAAAAAATTTTTTTGGAATTAGTTTTCGAAAACCTGTTTTTCCTATCTTCACCCGGAAGATGGAGTCGAAGCTATTCGCATTCAACTAAAGGGCACATCCTCATCCCTTTCGCTATCGAATAAAAAATTTTATCGAAACCCATCCATCCATCCAAGATGAGTTATGAGTAAAAACAGTGAAAATGAGATTTTCAGGATATTCCCCTAGTGGAAACTGCTCGTTTCAATCGATTGCTTATATAATGAACGTTTATCGGTATACTAAATACTATGACTTGATTATCTGAAGTCTAGTGTTCATATTTCATGCCTTTTCACTGGGCGTATTTTCAATGAACACGATTTCTAGAATATTGTATGTCCTCTATTGTTTACTTATGTATTTGCATACATGTCATCAAAAACTGTTTATGATTTCCGGTAGCTCTGAATACGATGGTGTATGTACTTATTTAGAGACCAGCACAGATACTTGTTACATTGTCAGTTGTTTTCAATGGATTTAGTGTTGATGAGATTTAGGAGTTTCAATGGTTTCAGGGATCAATAGTATTTAAGGTGGTATATACATCAAACACAGCTTGTTACAAGTGATTAAACGAAATGATAACCTAACAAATAAAACCACGCTCGCTTCGTTTCACCCTCCTTTGCGAGATATTAGCTATAGTTTAAATTTTAAATTCTGTACTATAGTACATTTTTCATTATTAAAGATATTGTCGGCTGGCTCTGACTTATAGATTTTAATAATAACAATTATTACTTCTTAGAAGCCAGTAAGATTTAGCGGCAAGCTAGAAAAATATTTCACGAAACATAATTTTGTCGTATGGATAAAGTATAAAGATCTGGTGCTTATTTACTATTCGAGGAAGTTAAAAACATGCTAATTAGTTAGTTTAATTAGCTAATTACTAAATTAATTATTGTTAATTAGCTAATTTTTTGAAAATTTTCAAAATGCTCAAAAAATAAAATAGATTGCACCTGGGGTTTTCTATGTCGCTGTTCACGAATATGACATTTCTGAAGCTCTTAAACCTGGTCGTATGTGCTAATTAGTTGCTTATTTATTAGCTAATTAGGAAATGTTAATCATGGAAATTTTTAATTACTTCAGAATTGCTAATTGCTGCACTTGCAGTTTCTGATGTCGCTTATTATGAATATGTGGCTTTTAAAGCTCTATGATTTTATCATGGGCGCTAATTAGGAAATTAATTAGCTAATGAGTTGATGTTGCTAATTAGCTAATTCTTTTTAGCTAGCGAGCTTTTTGTATGGTGGAATTGATATCAATAGCTTAAAACGTGCATACTTATTATATATTGATTAAAAAGTTAAAGGAAACAAATGTACACACGGTACCAAATACTTTGCCTGTTGCTCCGCTCACTTTTTGTAATTTATTACGTTTACTAGTGATAGTCCGGTTATCCAGAGTCCAAAAAGATATCTCGTAGCCTTTCGGTAACTGTAAAGCGGGTTACGTTATCGACAAACTCGATTTATTTGTCTTCCATGATTGATTGGGTATGTGTTGCTTTCAGAGCAATGCGCAGTTTGAACAAAATTTTTTAAACCATAGATTAATAAAAATTCAGGGAACAGCTTGGTTTGAAACATGATTCCTTGATGTTGTATATTATCATGGAGATTTATAAATTCAAAGAAGAAACTGTTTCGATGCCCGCAAACTGGCAGTTTTTGTACGAAATTAGGTTTGTAGCAACTGTTGTTTGCATTTTTACTTATAAGTTTGGTGAATTTAGACAAATCCGCACCTCTGGCTTTGATTTGGGCCCCAACGCTGCTCCCTCGTATAAATTCTTAAAATATGCCACATTTCCACTTTTATTTTGAATAAATTAGCGTTAACTATAGGTGGAAAATAGCGACCATTTCTTAATTTAAATCTCATTACTTGAATAGGCTTAATTGTTGGTTTACGTAGCTATATCGTAAATATATATGTAAAAGCATCAGCTGCTCCCCCCCCAGCAAACAAATAGCTATTAAATACTTTTTCATAAAAATATCGATTTTTCAAATTTTCGTTGTTATTAACTGTTTTTACCCTATAACGAGTGTAAGATTATAAAAGAGCATGTAGCCATAGTTTGTTATGTAAAATCTAGCATGACTGATATTTTTTTCTAAGTCATACGTCAAGTATAATGACTCTATATCATTCAGGAACCATTATACAACTATTATCTTTACAATATATAATATTTTATTACAGAATATTTAGCATACAGTATATCAATTTTTAGGTATGTGTTCAATCTTATACTGTTCATCGAAGTCGTCAATCTGTTGTCAATATTTTCTCCATTATAATGTTACCATCAAATTAATTAAGAATACTCGTGTGTGTGCTGAGCAGCATTTGCAGTCAGGAGTAAGTGCTGAAAGTAGACCCCGATTCGATTGGACGAAAACGAAAAATGGTTGTATTAATCGAAGGATCAAATAGCAATTTCACATCATGATCATGAAGTTTGAATAAATTGTATTCTTATACACAATTTAGTGTAAACATTTATGTATGTACTGGCACGTAGCAGATGCCGATGGTTGGTATTTTACCGCGAATGACCTTAAGCCACCGCGGTATGTTGGGCTTTACGTCGCGAAACAGCCAAAATTATAAAAGATTCCCTATTTGCCGTTACGAAATAACTTTCTCTTCAACAGAGCTGTAAAGAAATAAGTGCATTCACGGTCAAGAAATACGTGAAAAGTAATCGCGCGAAACTTAGAATGAATTCGATTAAAATGAAATTTAGATCGGTTTCGTTCAATAATTCCCATTTAGCACAATCAAATAAATTTCAAATTTGTAAAATTTTCGATTATTTTCGATTAAACGAAATTTCGATCGATTGCAATTAAATGAAATTTCGATCGATTTCGGTTTCGATTGTTTGAGATTGAACTTATTTTTTGGCCATGACTGTAACTTTATTAATTATTGTTAGCTTCATTAAAACTGTATGCATCAACAACGCCGTTTTGATAGTGCCTAAATTTTTTGATTTTTTTTCATCGTGCGTATTGACCTAATCAAAAAATTTTATTTTGGTCGGTATCATATTATAACTAGCATGGAAGCAGCACGAAAGCCGTCGGGGACTTGAATCTCCGATATACGGCCGTTGCAATTAAAAATATTAAATTTGCCGGGGTTGGTAAATTTAATACCAGCGGCGCAGTTTTTGTATAGTAAAATTGACCATGCCCGCGATACGTGATGTCGGGACCATTGCTCCTTGCCCTTACTTACTAATTTCCCCCCGGCCACGTCCACCCGGTCCTAGTCAATCGACAGATAAGGTTAAGCCCAGCCCCGTAACAAAATTCCACAAAGGAATGCTGGCAAATTAGAAAGTTATTGAAAATTATAGGTTTTTCCCCAAGCCCCAACCGAATCGTACCCAAAATCTCGGTCGAAGAACTAGGAACCCAGCAATTTAAAGACACGAACCGAGTGAATTGCAGTTAATAAGTTGTTACGGTCGTCCCGACAACTCGGGCCTCCGCTTGCTGACTTGTTTTTGTCGAGTAGGAGCAAAGGAAGCCAGAAATGTTGATTCAATTTTAGTATCAAATTGAGCTCTTTTCAAGAGCCGTTGTCAGATCAAAGGTAAATCGGTT
>JASANE010017118.1:0-46287 GCA_030248225.1 Trileptium ribeirensis
CCATTGTTTAGGGAAAGCTAAACGAGAACCTTTTGGGGGTTAAAGGTCAAATCCTTTTTATTTCTCCAAGTATGTATTTGTTTTTTAAGCGCCCTCAATTGGATATTTTCGAATAAATATGTTTTTAGCCGATTCTAATTGACACAAAATTTCATGTTTGTAAACTGTTTGGACGGTACTTGGTATTTCGCCACTCGACGCATTTAGTACATATGCGTTGGAAAATTGCATATTTCATGACAGTGATTTTATTACAAGTGATGATTTGTTTTATATGATATACAGTGCTGGACAGCGTTATGGAGAAGACGTCGGAACAGCTGTTAACAATTTTTCGCCGTTGAAGATTTGCAAAAACTGTTTTTCAGCACGTAATATCGTGTACGTCGCCCGAGTGCGGTTTATACGATTACTGCTTTATAGAAAGAGTGTGTTGAACCATACTACTAGAACTTTTTGACGTATATACATAATCGCCTATAACTCACATGCATGGATCTGTACCGTATAGTACCATCTTGTTATATTAAGAATATACCTATGTTTGCTATGGAAGTAATATACGGCAAAAATGCGTTTATTATGGAAGTAATACGCGTAAAGAACCATTTGCGAATTTTAAATTGGTGTCATAGTAAAGAGAAGCTTTTTGAGAGTAGCCGTCCATTCGCCGTCGCAAAGCCGCTGAGCCGTCGGCCGGGGGTTGAGCCTTTGACCATCCGTACAACCATTGGCCGACCGCTTGACTTTAAAAACAGCCGTTGTCCAACACTAATCCAATATGAGAAAGATAATTCCAATATGTCACTTATCAACTCACATATGTCACCCAACACTAAATATGCACAGTTTTGAGAGTTTTGCTATAGACTGCTCACGTGCAAACTTTCTGCACACTACGAAATGGAACAGTTGAATATTTTTATCTAAGCTACATGCTATCTAGTGTGTGTGTGATGTACATCACTGCTATAACAAATGGCCACAGTATTTGAGCAATATAACTACAGTTTTATTAAATTGTACCAAGAGTGTATAAAACAAATTTTTAGACAGTACGACACTCTGTCAAACTAACATATGTCTTATCCGATGATGTGGTCGTTTTTTGTTTCCCCCTCTGTAAAAGCTAGTTCAAAGGATCAATTTCCTGCGGTTGACAGATCCGAAAGCCGTTTGTCAGCAGTTATGTGTCGTCGTTTGGCCGGCCGTGGTCTATATGTTTACTGCTGTATTGCAAATCATTTAAGCAACACTACTGAAATATTTTATACGCCCATAACGTACATGCAAGGACTTTGCACCTTCTAGTACCATCTTGTCGTATTTAAGCGTAAATATATATGTTTAATTACTATTAAACTAACATGCGACAACGTTTTAAATTATAGCTCTTACTAGAGGCAGTCGGATTTATAAATGATCAATGGTCAGAATTATATCATCGACAGCTATTTTTTGCGCTGCTATGTGATTAGAGGTCAAACCTAGCCAAAACAACGCATTAAATTCAATGCATTATACTGCATTGAACATGAACTGTGCTTGTCATTATATAAACAAAAAATACAATCAATTTAATAACTAAACGATGACATCCTACATAGTTATTCTATGACTAGTGTAGTTATAATTACATGATAGTTTATTGTACACGACAGAACGGCTACATTGGACCTCGATTTGGTTTCAGACCATGCTTTTAATACCTGGTAGATGATATTGGTTTCTTGAATATTACCCCTGAGGCCACAGTTAAAGCCGTTTAAGGTGAGTATACGAAACTATCATTCGTCGTCGTCTTTGCCTATACTGTTCTCATCGGGGACGTTTGGGGGCTCGAACACGGCCCATCAGGCTAGGTATCAAAATATAATGTTTATAGTTTTGATTATCGAAAATGGGACGAACAATAATACCAGCGTCTTAATCCAAAATGAGAGGTTCGTACAATATATATATATATATATAACACCGATACATGTAAATTGGACATGGATAATAAAAAATGAGTAAAACAATCTAAGAACGCCATAAGCAGCTAGTATATAGGATATGTTGATAGTTCTTATAGAGAAAACTTTTGTTCTACAAAATTTGGCCAAAATGCACGTTTGGGCGAATATTATGCTTCGCTGGAATCGTTGGATTTTCCATGTTTTGAAAGCCATAAGTTTCTTAAAATTCGAGTGACACTACATACTCTATTTGAAGCGCAGTAGGATGAATCACTCCTTAAATGCCGTATTTTGTTAAAACCTATAACTTTAAGCCATTGTTCTTTTAGTAAGAACCTAGAATACTAGACTCTGCCGAAGTTACTACATTTGCTTATTACAGAGAGCAATCTGTGTATCCATATGCAAGGCATAGATAGTAATTGCACAATTTGTATGCATATAATTTAAAATATATGCTTTTTTGAGATTTTATGCGCTCATGGTAGGACTTGTTAATGTATGTGCACCGTCTCTTATTGTTCGGCGCTTTTAGCCAAATCAATTACAGGGACCAATCTGTTCATCCATATGCAAGGCATAGATAGTAATCGCAAAATTTGTATGCATATAATTTAAAATATATGCTTTTTTGCGATTTGATGCGCTTTGCGGTAGGACTTGTTAGTGTATATGCACCGTCTCTTATTGTTCGGCGCTTTTAGCCAAATGAATTACAGAGAGCAATCTGTTCATCCATATGCAAGGTATAGATAGTAATCGCAAAATTTGTATGCATATAGTTTAAAATATATGCTTTTTTGCGATTTTATGCGCTCATGGTAAGACTTGATAGTGTATATGCACCGTAACTTATTGTTCGGCGTTTTAACCAAATGAACTGGCCTTTATTTTCGAAGATGTCGAAGTCGTTTTACCAGATTTCTTTCGTGCTTGCTTCTCGTCTTTTGCTCGTTGTTTTTGTTCCTTTTTCTCATCTTTTTGTCTCTGCTTTTCTGCCTTTTTATCTTCTTTTTCTTGTTGTTTTTGTTGCTTTTTATCTTCTTTTTCTTGTTGCTTTTGTTGCTTTTTATCTTCCTTATCTTGTTGTTTCTGCTGCTTTTGTTCTTCTTTTGCTTGTTTCTTTTCTTCTTTTTGTCGTGCTTTCTCGTCTTTTTTGTCTTGCCTTGCTTGTTCTTTTTCTGCTTTCTTTTCGTCTCTTGCACGTTGTTTTTCTTCTTTTTTTCGATTGCGCTCCTCCGCTTTTTGCAGCTTTTTATTAGAAGAAGACGTAGAAGCTGGTTCGCCAGATTTGCTGCCGAATGAACTTGCTTTGATTGCTCGTGGAAAGCGTAAATGAAAGTAATTTACGCGTTCCCTGGTAGAGTCGAGTCCCAAACGTTCCGAAATTAAATCATCGTGTCTTTGTTTGGCAATATGACGTGATGTCTATAATATTGTGAAATAAATTTAATTAATACGTTTGGTGCTTAGCTGTCAATTACAGTAGGACCAAACATGACCTTGCCTAACGGTACAATGCCTGAAATGACTCGTATTCTGTGTAACATTGAAAAAGTCTTACTTAAAATGAAGCGTAGTTACCTGGTTGAGGGATACAAAAGCTGAACGGTGTTTGTTCAGTTTGCTTAACTGCTAGGATCTCTAAGCGGTCGAACAACACGCCGTTGCGGATACTGAAATCCACATTTTTTATTGCAAAGAAACGTATGTTCCGCAATCCATTTATAATGTATAGCCTAATTTATAACTCAGAAGTATTTAACAAGTAAACTTGATTATGTTATAAAGTTCTTGAGTATTACTTGTCTTTACAAAATAGGATTAAATTATAGAAACCCTAGTGCTTGAAGTCCCTCTGGTCAAGCGTAGCATAACAAAGCAATTTGTGAGCTGTAATGGTGTGATTAACATGAATGGGATGTGATATGCCTTATCGATTGAAAACGCAATACAATTTTATTATATGGATATGTTGCCGCTTTCATAATCAATTAATACTGGTATCAAACAATGAACTTTTGCAGTGAAACCTTCTTTATAAAATATTTCGTCGAATTAATCCGAAAATTTTGGCACAGATGAAGTACCATGATAGTGGCTAGGGCGTGTTTATCTATCTTCGTCAAGTACGTGTTACGGGCCTATTTCTTTTGATGACGTAAGACATAATATGATAAATTAGACCTTCACTATCTGAAGTTGGTGTTGGTTCCGTCTACACCACAGGGTTAGTCAAGCATAGATTAAATAGACTAAACGAAGGTCATGTTGATTCACATAACTTCAGACCACGGCTTGATATTTCCTATCTTTGCGAAGTCAGGAATATCAGTCATAAATTGGGGTGCCAAAATCTTTTTTGTCTAGTTATATTCCAGTTTTATGTCTATAATGGTGATCATTCCCAAGTAGGGACAGGTCGATTATAGATAACCAAAGGTATTTCGTTATACTAGGTTGAAATATTTTATGTTAAAAACTACGGAACTGCTCTTTGAACACTATAGTATATGGCCTTTCTGGCAGCGATAGTTGTAGAATAGTCAGTCCATCAAAATTAAAGAAACTGAATGAACGAGTATAATATTCCGCAGAAGCTTTGTGTATGTCGTCTTTCTAGTTATTTTTGAAACTCTGAACGCATAAACTTTAGTTTATTTTTTAAAGAGGTCTAGAAAGTAGGAAAAATGATTAGGAGCAACATGAATCTTTTATCGTTGAATATCTTGGCCTACATTTAGATGAAGTGTAAAATTTTTTCAAAGTTATGAGAACCATTAATATAAACACCTTTAGGATTTTGTCCGATCATAACAGATGTATAAGTGGCAACTGGATGATACGCCCACAACCTACTTTCGCAATATGACAGTTTCAATCATTTCTTTTTGGAGTGGAGTGGTGTATTCGATATACTCAACGAACTCAATGACGAATGAATATCGGAATTAATTCTGTTTAATCGGCGGTTGGTTAATTAAAAGAACCATTAATGACGTAATATTAGAAAAGTTCCAAGCAATATCTTACAGGATGATAGTTGGTCCAGTGGGATCAACGCCATGATGTATAGCACATTTTGATTTTCTAATCAAAGAAATTTTGGTCAATGAGTATGTCAGACCTATAGAAATCTGAATCATTGAGTACGGTATAAGTTGCCAAATTGGTGAGATTGAAGAACTATGGACACTCTTTTACGACGGTGTTAATTCGACGAGACATAATCTGGATTATTGAGCTTTATGCACTGGACCGTAACAAAACGGGATGAATAGAACTTGTTCTGCTACACTGACAGTTTGGGCATGGACAATGACAATGCGACCTGTGCTTCAGGTATTTAAATGCCAGGCTCGGTGATATGTCAATTAATCTTGGTCAACGGTCTTGAAAACCGTCGGCTCGCTGGTCGAAGAATGTATCAATCGTTGGCCGACGCGCAACCGCCACCTGTTAAAAGGTTTGACAGCCGCGAAATCCGTAGGTCAGCAGTTACATGAGCCGTCGCTCGGCCGGCAATTGGACTATACGTTTAGCAGTGTATACAAGTGGGCTAAACCACACTATTTGAACTTTTTGATGTATATATATGTAATCGCATGTAACCCACTTGCAAGGAATTTGCGCCATCTAATGCTACCTCTTCTTATTTATTTAAGCATACGATTTATATGTTCATTATTAAGCTAATACTCGTGAATGTATAACGATAGACGTCACATCCAGCCGCTGCTCAATGTAACGTCGATGAATTGAATAGTTCAAATGAATGGCAATATGGAAATCAAATGAACTTGTTTTTAAACCAAGTTTTCCTTTTGATGAGCCACGTCAAACACTACTGTTAGCACATTGTAACTTTTGTTTGATAGCAACTTAAGCTGTAGCAACACAGCTATTTGCACATAGTCAATCTTGCTTCGTTTGAATTTGTATGGATCATTCAGCGGTATTCTCTAGTTCGGAATAGCACGATCTTCATTGCAGCTATTCGAAACTCAGCTTTTTGCTTTCATTAAACATTTTAAGTGATAGTCGTATGAATATCGCGCAAAGTTTCAATTCCTCATATTTTACCCATGGGCACGGCCCTAGCTACCAGTGAACCTTTAGAGGATGACCAAAATGGCGCCAGAGCAATTCCGGTTAGTATATATCATCGCAGCAACAGTCGGTTTATTCTTCATATTCACAAGTTTCTTCTTGCGAAGTCAGCTGGCGGAAGTCCCGTGGTGTTCAACATTCTACATTCTCATAAAGCGACGGCGATCCTCGCATTGAATATCACGGATATTCTTCTCCTTCTTCAAAATCTAGCTCGCGTTCCCCTTAGTCTCAGTTGTGCGTCCGACGTTGCGTTTAAAAACGTTAATTAACAGCTTCAGTACGAGATAAATCAGGAAGCTTTATGTTATCCTTCACATGTAACTCGCAAAGCTATACCGTCTATATTTTTTACATAAAATTCGGCGCTTTACTGGTCAAGTTAACGGATTTTTTGAACTATCGACAAAACTGTCGTCTGGGGCCGAGAGTTATGGTGGGCAAGTTGTTTCCGAAATGAAAAAGTTTAAGCTCCTATCAGCGCTGGATACGTTTGAGCGGCATGATCTTGGCCGCACAGCCTTCAAATGTCTTGGTCATAGAAAACTCGCCACGCGGCAATTTACTAATAAAATTATTAGTATGCGCGTTGCTTAAGCTGTTTAATGCATGACACAGTGAAGCATTACTGTTGTATTTTTTCCCGTCACCTATCAGTTGTCCTACAACATGTGCAGTTCTGTAAATTTTCGCGATTTTCTATTCATGTTTGATTGTTAATAAATTAGTTCTGATTTCTCTTTTTCACTCTAACAAGCGCTGAAGGGAATAGTTTTTGGTTTTTAGCTTTAAGGTCAACACATCAATTGGCGATAAGGATGGCCGAAGTCTACCGCTACAACTAATAATAATAATTTATTGAGGCTCTTGGTGGAAATCCTGTGGCAATAGTGCTTCAATGAGGTATCTAAATCTTTCATCTCCAATACTCGAAAACTTGCATAATACTGTTTACTACTAGCTATACCGAATTTAATCAAATTTTCCATGTTAATAATGTCTAGAATGATCAGACAGTGTCGTTCGATGCTTACGCTGCCGAACTCAAACAAATCTTTAACATTCCGCTCAACCCTGTCCATGCTGAGTACGAGTTCCGTCACAGGTACCAGGATGCTGGTCAGTCGACCAACGACTACTTCACCGCGTTACGTTTATTCGTCACTGAATGCGATTACTACAAGGATGGCGAGGATCCATAGCTGGCGATGCAGTTGACTATGGAATGCGCATCAATGACGACTTAAGAGAAGCTGATTATCGACCTGCTAATAGATGTAACCAAGTTTGTGAAATCGTACGATCCGGCAGGGGCCAAACGCACGCACAAAACGGTCCTGTGCTCCTTAGCCAACAACAATCTTGGTGCAGCAAGTATCACAGCACATCTTTGTCTCGAATTCTCATTCAGATCGCGGTGTTCAATCACAACTTAGCAACTACCGCTATCGTCAGAGTCAAGAAATCCATCAAAGCAATCGTTAAGTACCAAGTCAAGTGGCGGAAATAATGGTTGCATTGGAAGTGGCTCGCACAAACACAAATGTTGCGATCCATTCGGTCCGGCGTACAGTCAGACATGTACAGAATGCAGCAAACTCAAGCACTTCGTGTCACAATTCCTAATGAAAAGACGGCAACGACAGCAAATAGTAAATAATGCAGTGTCCAACGAACGGGTAATTCCAATCAATCAGAGTTAAACGGGAGGATGACGGCAAGCATTGGAGCGCGCAGAATTCGTTAACAATATGTAATGACCGTCCGACACCGTCACCATGGTATGCCGCAATTTCAAACTATTTGGCTGCACCGCGAAATCTATTCAACGCACTCGATTCTTCGCAAATACACTCAAAGTACAGTCCATGAAATTTAAGAGAAGTTTCTTTGGTTTTGCACCACCATATATTCTTTTAAAATTACAGAACTTGAAATTTAAAGGAATTATTCTTTAAAGAATTATCTTAATAAGAATTATCTTTTGAAATTTCAGGGAGTAGTTGCTGAATTTTAAGAGAATATTTGGTGGTCAAAAAATCAAAGAAACTTCTCTTAAATTTCACGGTGAGCATTTTGAGTGTACGACAGTTCGGGAATTAAAGGCGTTTTCGGTAGGGTCACAACTGTAAAATAGTTGGAGAAAATAGCAGCTGATCAACCGTAATAGATTTGCAAACCGTTGCACAAGTCCCGGTGGTGTTTCAATCAAATTGCAACGTCTAGGTATATTCTCAATTTCTAAATCTTGCTGACGATTCTTCTGGTGCATTTGCTGTGTGCCAGCACGCAATCACACAGTTAGATGGAACTGTACCACGGCAAAAATAGCTGCATTCAGTCTCAGTAGCCAGGAAAATGTCGCAATCGGCTAGATTCACAGACGGAAGAACTGAGTATTTGAAGTCCCATCGAAAAAAGCGAATAACCCACGGTCTTATCACGGTATGACTGAAAGATTTCCGCTTGCGAATCCCCTCGGATCTTTCACTACGGAATCCTTCTGTTATTGCAAACCGACATCCCACTCACCAGCTTCGATGATCTACTCTTGCAGTTCCTGACTGCCAAGTATAAGTCGAAAATCGACTTTACGATGATGCTAATACTTACAGCCATACGACTGAAGCCTAAGGCTCACGGTTGCAACAACACCGATTGGCCTAAGTGCGTACAACTGTTTACCGATAGGTTTAGTCGACCCAGCCTCTATGTTTCAAAAGTGCGTTTTCAAAGTACTCCACAGATGTCGCAATACAAAGTGCTGCATCGGCGATATACTCATTTCCGGAAAAATTATCGCCGAACACAAATTTAATCTTTGTGAAGTCCTCAAGCGACTCGGCAATAACCAGTTCCAAATCAATGCATTGCAATCTTTGTTCTGTCATCTAGAAGTTTCTGTCGCCTTGGGGTATTCCATAGACAAAGACGGCCAAATCAAGATAGATACTGCAAAACTTGCTGCAATAAAAGATACAACTAAGTCCCACAAATCAAGCGCAACTTCAGCGTTACCTTGGTTGGTGAACTATCAAAGAAAATTTATCAAGGACATTGAACCGCTTCATCAGCTTCAGATAAAAACGCGCGAGTGCCTATCCAAGTTTGACTGTCACTAAATATAGTACAGTCTTACTTTAGTCTGCCTAGGCGTACGATTCAGCATTTACTATAGTACGCCGTGCAAAACATTTATATGCAAATCGATTTTTGGACAAAATTATAGAAATACCATAATAAGAGAAGTTTCTTGGCAGTCAGCCGTTCATTTTTGCTCGCCTATCGATTGAGCCGTCCGTCGGCAATTGTGTCGACTTCGGCCGTTAAACAGTCATCCGGTCGTTAGACCACGGCTGGCTGCACGGGTGCAAAACTGCTCTGTGCCCAGCCCTACTGTGCAAACGGAACTGAAAGGACCCGTAAAACATTTTCGCTGCGCAAGCCACGATTTTCGTGAGTATCAAAATTGATATATGCGGGATCTAGAAGATATCAATGCCAGAATGCGCCATGATTAGAGGCAAATTAATAAATAGTCATTGATATGGTTATAGTGAAATCTGGACTGATTTTGATCTTCCAAACTGATTTTTTAATCCTCATTTTCCGGTACGCCAACAAAAGCCAAAACCAATTCAGCTATTTAAACTGAGACCGAACCGAGTTGAGTCAAACGTTACGTATCTTGAAATTGCAGCTTAGAACATCTACCTCATATAACTTAGTTACCTGAGATGTTTCAAAATTATAGTTTATCCTTATTATTGTCACAGATCACCTTACTTTGAACTATATACCAACTTTTGTAGCCCAATTTTATGCAGCGGTTCTAATATTTAGTGAACAAAGTTTATCAAAAGTTGATTAGCATTATTTACCCTCCTTACAGGGGAATTAGGCCCAATTGTGAGACTAAAAACCACTTACTACGATTGATATATTCACTATTTAGCTATGCTTTGCTTTTCTGTGGACCTATCTGAAATTAGTAATGTTGCATTATCACTTTGTTTAAATCATTTATTTTATGTTACGCTCACTGTGTTTTTTTAAGGAATGGTGCGATTTAATTTAACAAATTTGTAGAACATTAGCCAAAGAGTTGCAATGTTCTGCGGTATCATAACATTCGCAAATAAATTTTGTAAAAGAATATAACAGTCATACTTTTACATAATGTAATGATACGATCGTATTACGATAACTCCCAAATAACGTTTGGCGTATAGCAAGGTTTTCAGTTATCGGTGACCAACCACAAAATGTGAGCCACCTGTAATAGTTTATTTACTTCACACCGCATTTTACAAAAGATAACTGCGATAGTAGTTCTTAGTAAACTTGGCAAGCTCAAGTCAAAACATTATATGAATCTCGATGTAAGCGGACTATCATTGCGTGGTTATTAATCCCTCCGGCGTATATATATTGCTAGATTTATTGCGAGCACAGTGGGATGTGAAGTTAGATGCATTGCAGCACTGCTATAAGCTGCAAATATTCTATAAACTTATAATGCAGGTTTCACAGAATAATGAGTGCAAAAAGTAGACAGTTTTGTCTTTAACATCCGTTTTCTAGAAACCAAAATCTCTAATGGATTGTTATATGATACTTTAGTTTCTTGCAAACGGGTGCTACAGATTTCTGTCTTTAATAACTGCTTGTTTCATGTTTAAATCTCTAACAGATAGTTGTAAGAGTCCTTAGCGTTATATAGATAAAGGATCTTATTGCGTATAATGATCGGTTGACGTTCAGATATCATGTTCTCAGTATTTTGTCTTTTTAATAATGGATTATTGATCATGTTTTTTATATTTTGTCAAAAGTATTAGCTCAAGAATTCATTACACGACTAATTGGTATTTGGCGTAGAACAGGTCCTTACGATTTATTACATAGCTGACATACATCCAGTCTATATGTAAAACAGGCGCTATCGGATGACGCCTGCCATAAGTGAACAAAAATCTCGGCTTACGTAAACACTATATATACAGTAGGTGTCGCACGTCCGTTAGCTTAGGGGGTGCAGATGGTCTCGCGGAGGGAGGATGAAGGTAGGCAGATAGGTTCCGCAGAGATGGGGCAGGCCTGGGGGGTAAATTTTCAAAATTGTCTTATTTTATGCCAATTTAACACCAAGTTTTGCCAATTTTCACCCTATTTTGCCTGTTTTTGCTACAATAGTCCACGTGCCCTGAGCGCGAGGCCGAGGAAAGGGTGCGGAATCTTCATGGAGATGGATGCGAATCCTTCACGGGGGAAAAGATTGCTGAGCCTTCGAGGGGATACGGAGTCTCCACGTAAAATTTGGCTAGCGGGGATCACTGAACCTTAAGGTAGGGTAACCTTTCCTTAACACTTACACTTAAGGTAGGATACCCCTACCTCCCCGTCGACACCTATGACATACACCATTATGACTTACCACATAGCAGACTAGCGAGCAGGTCACAATGACTAGAAATAACCTCATTGTCTTTAAATATTATTAGCTAAAAATTAAACGAAATACATTATTAGAAATCTTTAACAGTAATAAAATATCGTCAATAGTTGTTGCTATAAGGGTTAGTGCAGTTTTTTTTCATTTATCAATTTCGGTTCACATGTCAAACTTTTTGCTCAATTTTTGAGTGCCAAATTTGATCAAAATTTTTGCTCAAATATTGATCAATTTTTGAAAGCACTTTTAATTTTTGTTGAATTTGAACCTGTGTACATTGTTCAAATTTTCCAAATATATTCTTCAAACAATGCATTTCATATCTTCTGTCAGTGCCAAAAGTCTGTGACAGCGTTTTCATGTCTGTTAAACTGTGCATCAATCAAAGTGAACGTATCTTAGCCCACTAGTTTATTTTATCGAATTGGACCACCCTAGTCCAAACGTGTCCAGAATTCAAAATTTAAAACAAAACAACCTTAGTTTTCGGCGGTGTCATTTATTCTATCTCATTTTATCATAACAAGTATTTCATTCCGATGTATTTTGTACAATAGAGCAAGAGAAATAGAATTATATTAGTCTTACCATTGTTACATAGTTTTAATTTTTAATTTGATACAATAACATCACATCTAATGTGGGATTCTCGTCACAATGTTTCCACACTTTGAAACTTATGGACCAGACAGCACCAGACCCAAGTAATCATGTGGGCGTTACGTTACAACGTTGTATCGTCGAAATTTGAATATAGTACTGTTTAGTAGAATAGAGCTATCTCATCGTTTGCGCGGAAAGCTGACGGTGTACCTAATCACTTAGAGTTAACTGACACCGTCTTTACGGAACTCCCGGAGGGTGTGGGAATGACTATATCGCTAGGCTGTAAACTAGAAAAGCCATGGCGGAAAAGTAAACATTTCAATTCTCAATTTCAGTTTTTAAGTTTAAATTATTCGCATCGTCATATGCTGGTTTTATTAATGATGTTGTATACCGCAGCCTGATGGTCTAGATGGCATGGTCTAGCTAAGCAAAGTATGGTAGCAAACACAAATTGAAAAGAAACGAATTCGACACATGATGTGATGAACACCCTCAGTTTCGGAAAAAAATGGTATTGGTGTAAATGATACCTCTCGTACTGTATGATTTTAAAACTGGACGACAAAAGTTCAAAACAGTGGGGGGGCATTATAACACGAATCCTGTATACTACGCGATATGCTTTCGCAACGATGACACCGCTGTGTGACACGTATTACAGACCGCTGTGTGACACGTATTACAGACCGCTGTGTGACACGTATTACAGACCGCTGTGTGACACGCATTAAAGCCCGTTACTTATGTTATAATTTTTACACTTTGAAATGGCCTGCATATTACTGTTTCTTAGGTAACGCTTGAAATGCCAGGTTATTGTAAATGTTGCCATATCTAGCAGACGTGTGAGAGCAATTGTGATGATGTACATACCTGTAGGCTGCATAGGCATACCATTGATAACATCTAAAGAACATAAAAGCTAAGGCGTAAAATGTCAAAGACACCTCTACTTGAAGCCAAAATTGCTTTAAATTTTATAATAATCGAGGAAAACGTAGTTTAAATTTATGTCTTTTATTTGGCTCGCTTGTTCAGAAGTGCACGTTTAACCCGTATGCGAACGTATACTGTTGACTTTATCATCTTCAGAATTTTTCTACTAAATAAAGGAAACAAAACATCTTCTCAGACTAAATTTCGTCGACTGCATCTTCGCAATGAATGATTTAAAAATATAAATGCGTATTGGCTGGTCGTTAATAATGAACTACACACTGGTTGTGGTTTAAAGTGGCTACGATAAAAGTATTGCTTTAAACGCAACGGTCCCATCGGAGCATATTTTAACAACAAATATCGAAGACATATTTACTAAGCGCCTCGGACGTCTAATGCCCAACTACCGTAAAAATTAGGACTTTATACAGATTTTAAAAAAACTAACGATGGATGAAATGAATAATAAATCTGAGCCCTGACGATGTAATAAAATTCATATATTAAGCGAAAGAAGATAAACAAATGATGGAAATTCGTTGGGATCGTCGTTTTCGAAACTTTAGCTCAGATATATCTAAAAGTAGTAATAGGCACAACTAGGAGTCTGTATCGTTGCTAGGGAATAGTACAACATGTTATCCTTCTACTCTGCAAAGCCGTGGATTTGGTAAAAGATAGCTTATCTTCTCGAATTTTGTGCACTAAAGGCCCAACAGTAGTAGAAAACATATCTGAGTATTTAGTAATTACAGATCATTTTGTGCTGGCAACCGTAATTCTGCAAAAATTTGTGTTACCTATTCTATTAGAAGGAGAATAGATTTGATTTTTTTAGGAAAAGCTCTTCACTGTTAGCGAGTAATAAAAATTGCAGCAACACGCCTCTTCGACGAAACGTACAATTGCGTCTCTCGACGAACTTTAAGAAAAGCTTACACTTAAACAGCCAACATTGCTATGGATGTTGGTTGAGACATAAATACGAGTATCAGCTAATGCTAGACGCTGGCACCAATAGCATATAAGAAGTTTCGAAAAGTTTGCATGCAGTGGGATAATATTGTTTGTTATGTGCGTTGATGAACATTATGATTCAAAGTAACTGTTTTTTGAATGCTACAGCTCGTATATTTCGCGAGGGGGCGGGGAGCAGAGAGGTCTAAGTAAGCCAAATCACATAAACATCACTATTCTATGATGAGTTATATTTATTTTCAAGATTTCTGGCCTCGAAATCATGAAAGTCGTAATATTAAAATCATGTAACGGGATAAAAATAATTGTAGACAAACAATTATGGCAGCGGCAATAGTATCCTTTAAATAACATCATCGCCAGCTGCTGTTTTTAACAACTAAATTGTATACTTCAAATATTTAATTAATAATTATTATATAACTATCTAAATTACGTCTTTTCAAAATTATTTCACATCTTGTCTTATACATAGCTCATACCTGGTATAGTTTGTGTTATGTAACTAGGAGTATTTTTTACACTACCATATCAAGGATAAATTTTGCTAAAAAATAAATGTAAGCAATATTTGTCACAAAAACTCCGCTATTATAAAGTGTTTATTAGTTATCAAATTTAACAGTTTTTGCTAGCAAACAAATTGAGAAACTAATAAATTTTATACGACGTTTTGAATTGCAAAAATGGAAGTGGGAGGAAGCCGTTAAACGTCGCCTACTATTTGTGAAATGAGACTTTAAACATACCGTATTTATATTTTAAAGTTATATAAACCTCATGGCCTCGAGATAGTTATTGAGGTGATAAAATAGCGAATGCTCGCAGAAAACTGAGACATTCATTGGCTTCTTGTGAGCATATTGAAATGACTGGTACATTTTCCATTTAGGTATCGCAGTAAACATTCCAGAACATATATGCTCATCTAGTGTAGGTTCGAATTTTCATGCTATATTCGGTGAACAAATAGGTTATCATTTCAAACACGCCAGAAGTTAATATAGGAATATTGTTTGAAAATTAAGGATTTTGCTTTGCATTAGGACAAACGGCTACTTGAAGTGCAAAAACATATATCATAGCAATCAAACCTTCATTTATGATTATTATTATTATTATGGCCAATGTAACCTTTAGGAGCGGAAGCGAAATGCGTGCCATGCCGTTCTCGCTATACTAAGCCTAAGCCTTAGTCTTAGCCTAAGCTAAGGTCCCTATATGATCCACGTACTAAGCCTAAGCCTAAGTCTGGGGCTACCGCCCCTCGAACCTCCGCTCTAAGCTGTTCTTTTTTCTAACGTTATAACGTCCGGCCCCTAAAGGTGACATGGGCCATTATTATTATACATAAGATAGCTGACAAAAATGCAAATTAATGATTAAAAGAATAAAACTAGGGATTAACTATCTAGTACAGTAACACAATACAGTGAAAGTTAGATTTAGAAAATAAATAACTTGCATTGTTTTAAATTATCACGTTACGTTCGGTAATTAAGGAAACAAATTATTTTACGTATTCTGTGAGGAATTCAATACATGCCTTCTGTTTGAAAATCCAGGTTTTGCTGATTTTATAAACTCATTCAATCGAGCATATTACCTAGCATTACAAATCCTATTTTATCATTGTTGGGTTTCTATACCTACTATACTTTATAATGTGTATTCCATGTTTCCAATAATTTTTCAAAATCTTACCAACCGCGCGGAAACTTGAAATATTTATCATAGCTAAATAAAATTATTCTGCCATAAGATAATTATTCTTCTTTGTTGATACAGCATTGGTGTAAAGCTTTGTTACAACAACGGCTATAGCAGCTATAAACTTGAGGCGCAGATATGCGGAATTTTTTATCACTGATTGTGTTAAGAACTGTCGGGACATAACAGTAAAAATTTCTGTATGTCAACTTTTCACAACAGCAGGGATTAAAGCGCTCATTTTAGACAAAAATCCAGTCTAATTATGTTATTTTCGTCTATGGCATGTAAGTCTATAGCATGGTAAAAGCAAACGGTAAGCAATTAAAAAATTAGCATGGTGCAGGTAATATGACGTATTGCAACCGCAGTTTCAAAATTGCGTTGATTATTGCTGTAGTTACTAAATATTGCTACTGAGTGACTATAAACTTTGACAAGCTCTGTACCTTTTGGTTGCATATAATTGATTGTTCCAATATCATCGAAACTACAGATTAGATGCACAAAACAAGATTATTTTGGACCAAAATTTGTGTATATTTTGGTTCAATTTAGCCCAAGAGTTCATTGTGCACCTGTCTTCAGTGACTAGCGGATACTACTTTCTTTCATCCTGGTTTAAGATTTGGTTTATAAATAATGTGTGAAAGATTTACTCCCAGAATTTGACTTAATAATGCATTTATCGGAAGTATCTTTGCAATGAATGTTCCGGTTTGGCTTAACGTACATCTGTGAGAGATTAAACTATGTTATTGACTACCGGTTGCTCATATATCTCAAATATTACTTATGCGACTTCCACGTCATAATGTCCTCAACGTTTGGAACCTACATACGCCAACAGTGTCAGACACACCCTCGACAGCAGGGTGTCTTCGACGCCCCACGTTTTCAATAACATTTTTCAAAATAGTTAGCCAGGAGTGTTCTATTTTCCCACGCGGTCAAGGACACTGTGTCTCTTTTATATTTTTATTGACAGTATGTGGCATAAATTTGTGTCCGCGTGCGTATTTTCTAAATACAAATACCGAAATTTTCAAAAAACTAATGAAACGATTGAGTAATACACAGCATTAGCTACACCGTCCGTTATTGTTATTCGCGAAAAAATGGTAGTTAAAGGTGCTTCCGACACCGTAAACGAAAATGTTATAGCTAACAGTGTATCGCGTACACTCAAGAATTTATTTTATTTACGATATTAGTATGCTGACTGTCTATGCGGTAGGATCGCGACTACAGGACGGCATTCCAAACATCTAGTCTATTGTAACTTGAACGACGCAACACATTTATACTAGATAGCCAATAATAAACTTAGACAATTAGCTATAAAATTCGATATTTTTGCTATCACGACCGTAGATAAGCTGCTAATTCGTAATTACTATCGGGAAACGATGCAGTGAAAACCATTTTAGGCGTATTCAGCCCACGACAGCGATCTTGTCGAAGTCAATACGTTGACTATAACGTATTTTAAAACATATTGTAGCAGTCTATTTTTTCGTGGTATACATCAAACTATGGCTAACAAAGAGCATGGGAGTCAATGAAGGACTTAGCTGGGCTGCAAATCTTTCAGAGCGATACCATATCTATTTTTTTTCTTAAACAGCCAAGTTGCGACAATATCTTTTATATATCTTCAAACAGTGCGTTGCGTACATAGCTGTTGTATGGGTATTTAGATTTAGCGAAATGTATTGCAAAATGACTTGTGTAACAATAGTTAAAACATAATGTCCTCCGATGTTTGGATGCCATATGGAATCGATTGTATTGCTTTAGATTTAGATTTAGCGAAATGTATTGCAAAATGACTTGTGTAGCAATAGTTAAAACATAATGTCCTCCGATGTTTGGATGCCATATGGAATCGATTGTATTGCTTTAGATTTAGATTTAGCGAAATGTATTGCAAAATGACTTGTGTAGCAATAGTTAAAACATAATGTCCTCCGATGTTTGGATGCCATATGGAATCGATTGTATTGCTTTAGATTTAGATTTAGCGAAATGTATTGCAAAATGACTTGTGTAGCAATAGTTAAAACATAATGTCCTCCGATGTTTGGATGCCATATGGAATCGATTGTATTGCTTTAGATTTAGATTTAGCGAAATGTATTGCAAAATGACTTGTGTAGCAATAGTTAAAACATAATGTCCTCCGATGTTTGGATGCCATATGGAATCGATTGTATTGCTTTAGGTTTAGATTTAGCGAAATGTATTGCAAAATGACTTGTGTAGCAATAGTTAAAACATAATGTCCTCCGATGTTTGGATGCCATATGGAATCGATTGTATTGCTTTAGATTTAGATTTAGCGAAATGTATTGCAAAATGACTTGTGTAGCAATAGTTAAAACATAATGTCCTCCGATGTTTGGATGCCATATGGAATCGATTGTATTGCTTTAGATTTAGATTTAGCGAAATGTATTGCAAAATGACTTGTGTAGCAATAGTTAAAACATAATGTCCTCCGATGTTTGGATGCCATATGGAATCGATTGTATTGCTTACTGTAGGAATATAGTGCTATTGAATTTAAAATGCCGATAGAAACGTCGTTATTATTCGGCTGTTCAAGATCAAACTTGACTTACACTCGCACAAAAAATTAGATTCATATAGTAACGTCTTGTATGACTTTCAGAACGCGGGTTCCATTCGAAATGGAACATAGAAAATGAAAAGATACTTATCCCAGCAAGCAATCTTTAAACAAAAATAACTAAGAAAATCACTTACTGTGTCATGATGTAGTATGTATGGATATTCAAGCTAAATGAAAAACCATATCCCAAATTACAGTTGTTAACAAAATTAACACTAATTTTGGCACAAAATACGAGATTTTACTTAATTTACTGAGGTGTTCGAATCGTGTGTAGAGGAAACCTTCTTTGCATGATGTGGCTGAGGAACATTAAAGTCAGCTGAATCCAGGCTAAAATTTCCATTTTAGAGGAAACAATCTACATGATATGGCTGAGGAACATTAAATTCAGCTGAATCCAGACCACTTAAAGACTTCGATTGTAGAGTAAACATTTCACATGATGTCGGTGAGGAACATTAAAGTCAGCTGAATCCAGGCGATTTAAAGGTTTAATTGTAGAGGAAACATTCTACATGATGTGGCTGAGGAACGTTAAAGTCAGCTGAGTCCAGGCCATTTAAACGTTTCGATTTTAGAAAAAAACATTCTACATGATGTGGCTGAAGAACATTAAAGTCAGCTGAATCCAAATCATTTAAAGGTTTCGATTTTAGAGGAAACATTCTACATGATGTCGCTGAGGAACATTAAAGTCAGCTGAATGCAGGCTAAAATTTCCATTTTAGAGGAAACAATCTACATGATATGGCTGAGGAACATTAAATTCAGCTGAATCCAGACCATTTAAAGACTTCGATTGTAGAGTAAACATTTCACATGATGTCGGTGACGAACATTAAAGTCAGCTGAATCCAGGCGATTTAAAGGTTTAATTTTAGAGGAAACATTCTACATGATGTGGCTGAGAAACACTAAAGTCAGCTGAGTCCAGGCCATTTAAACGTTTCGACTTTAGAAAAAAATATTCCACATAATGTCGGTGAGGAACATTAAAGTCAGCTGAATCTAGGCGATTTAAAGGTTTAATTGTAGAGGAAACATTCTACATGATGTGGCTGAGGAACATTAAAGTCAGCTGAATCCAGGCCATTTAAATGTTTCCAATTTAGATGAAACATCCAACATGACATCGCTGAGGAACATTAAATTCAGCGAAATCCTTGCCATTTAAAGGTTTCCATTTTAGAGTAAAATTTTATTTTGTCGCTATCCCATTTTCTCTCTTACACCAGTTTATGGAGTGATATGTACTGTAACAGGGTACTATTTTAAGTCAAATTGGTCCTGCCATGTCAGTCTTATAATTTGTATATAACAGGAGCTGTAACTGTGTAAGATTTTAAGCCGTATAGGTTCCGCCGTGTCAATCTTATAATTTGTTTATAACGGGAGCTGTTTGAATGTAAGATTTTAAGCAAAATTGGTCCCGCCATGTCAATCTTATAATTTGTTTATAACAGGAGCTGTAACAGTGCAAGATTTTAAGCCGTATCGGTTCCGCCGTGTCAATCTTATAATTTGTTTATAACGGGAGCTGTAACAGTGCAAGATTTTAAGCCAAATTGGTCCCGCCATGTCAGTCTTGTAATTTGTATATAACAGGAGCTGTAACAGGGTAAGATTTTAAGTCATATCGGTCCCGCCATGTCAATCTTATAATTTGTATATAACAGGAGCTGTTAAAGTGTAAGATTTTAAGCAAAATTGGTCCCGCCATGTCAATCTTATAATTTGTTTATAACAGGAGCTGTAACAGGGTAAGGGTTTAAGTCATATCGGTCCCGCCATGTCAATGTTATAATTTGTATATAACAGGAGCTGTTACAGTGTAAGATTTTAAGCCAAATTGGTCCCGCCATGTCAATCTTATAATTTGTTTATAACAGGAGCTGTAACAGGTAAGATTTTAAGTCATATCGGTCCAACCATGTCAATGTTATAATTTGTATATAACAGGAGCTGTTATAGTGTAAGATTTTAAGCCAAATCGGTCCCACCATGTCAACCATATAATTTATATATATAATACGAGCTGCCCAAATTTAGCTCATAACAAAAATAGGTTGGTATGCTTCCCACTTTTTCAGAAAATCTGAGTATGGATTGATATCGGTGTCGTAGATAGATCACTTAAGGTCAGTCTGCAATGCAAAAACTTGTGCGAAGTGACAAAACCGATTCACTAATCACCAATTTGCAGACCTTTGTAGAAAAATTTACGCCTGTAGCTGGAAAAGGAGCAGTGTAGCAGCTATAGTCAAGTAGTTGTAGCTGCCAACAAATTACCATGCTTCAAACCGTATTCCGTCAATTAAATCCTGTTATCAGCTATATTTTGTTTCGGACAGGATTAATGTTATACACCAACAAAGTAATTCGTTTGGCTAATGTTAATCAAATTTTGCTTGTGATTTTACAAATTTTACAACATGTCGTATCTGAAGCACTATTATTCTATGACCCCAAGGAGACCATTACTTAGATGTTGCAAGGGTATTTGGAAAATAGGAAAATAGCATGAGCTAAACAACTTAAAGTATAGGTGTCCAAAGCCGTCGAAATAGGAACTGTGCCCGCGGGTACCGTAGAGGAGTAATTTTTTGCAAATGTCGAAATGGCTCATAGTTTTATAAAATTTGCTATAATTTCAATAATAATATGCTCATAATATTGTCACTTTTTGTCTCGAGGACGGAAGGTATGCTATAGCTTAGGGCGGTAATCTCCCTCCCTGTGGACACTTAAGGTTTAAATGGATAAAATCGATTTCGGCCTAATTAAAATTAAATATTTAGACTAAATAAAATTATATATATTTATATTGCTAAAACATAGATAAATATTTTATGTATAACAGTTTTGAAATTTTTAAATATAGTATATATTACCTAATAAAATTTAAATAAAACCTCAGGCTAAACAAAAATATAAATTTTGTAGTATGAAGTTTTTTGTGACATAAATGTATCTTCACTTATTAATATTTCCGCACATTATTCTTCGTTCATTTACTGAAAGGCATGGACATTACTAGTATATTGCAGCAGTAACGGAAATGATGCGTGAAATTCTATGATATACTATATTAATCAATATTCGAACAAAAAGAAAATAACATAACTTATACCAAAAATAATTAATACTACTAGGGCAAATATACGGTAAATGGATATATTTATAGCCATAAAAACCTGATGAATTTTTTTCTATATTAAAACCCAAAAGTATCTAAAAATTTATGTATAATATTAAAATTTCTAATAAACTTAATAATTTGTAGCTTGAGCCAATTTAGTAAATATTTACTAAATATACGTCGATATTTGTTAACGTCAAACGGTTTGTAAATGTCTATTAAAAGAACTGAAAAAATAGTAGAGCTGCTTTTGGTTATCAAACAGTTTTGGGTAAGACAGACGGCTTTCTACGTTGCTAAATTAAGGTTTTTCCGTTGAAATTACAGTATATACACAAACTGTAGTCAACTATATTTGCAACAGCTATGAAGTTTTCAAAAAATCCCCATTGTTTATGAGTATACTATGTCTTGTAATAAACTAATTGATTGAAATTGCAATCGAAGCTGATTCATTCCTAAATATAGTTTGAAAACACTACCTAATTTTAGTTTTATTATCGTCTAGGCTCGAAAATATTATATTATGGGTATGAATTTTATTTTTGGGTTAAAAAAGGTGTGAGGGTGGGTAATAATCGTGCAGCATAAAACAGTGGAGGTCTTTGTTCATGTATGCAAGCATAAAAATGACTGCATGACACGTGATATCATCAATTAAAAATACCGAACAAAGATACTGCCAAAGATTTCATAATAATATCTTTAGGAAGCGAAACCAGTAGCGAAACCAACTTTTATCAGTGGGATTAAAATTGGAAGTCAGTGGAACTTAACTCAAATTGTAACTTAACGGGACCTGCCAGCAAATCGGTAGCCTTAAATTTTCACCGGATGTAAACTATTGAGTTGCTTTGAACATCTCACCAATTATTGGAGTCTAATATATTAATAAAATTTCATTTGTTTAGCAACAAACTGTGTAGAAATATTGCTTGCAGCATTAAAGACTTTCCAAAAGCTCTTGTAAAATGACAGTCGAGTTCTAGTATGTAACATAATGGAATTTTTATCAATACCTGTATTCACAAACAGTATCATAAAATCCTGTTTAAACTACGTTGTATGTAGACATTGTGGCACAGATCCATGCTGATGAAATGGCCAAGTCTAAATAATTAATGAACGAACAGAGTCTTTAATAAAAGATCGATTTGCCTTACCACGACTTATGATTCAGGGTTATATTTTTAACTTCCTTATAAGGTTTGCATGTTTGCCCTCGAAAATTTTTAACAATTAGTACTCATCTATTAAATATATTTAAAATGAGGGTGAAACCCAAAATCTAAAAGTTGCTATGATACGTTTTTTAAGAAAACCATGGTTTTACACATGTCATCTAAGCCGTCCAGCAGCTATGTTCGTGCACAACAGATATGTATATGCTATATTGCTTGGCTCGAATTTATTCACCCTAAATAATACCAAACATTAGCTCAGCGAAAAGTAGGTTTAGCTTGTTTAGTTCTTGAATTCCAAGACCATCCACATCCACAAGTTATTACAAGATGTAAAACTACAGAAAACTGTCACCTTGGAATCATTAACATATTGCGACAGATATATCTAAGTGAGAAATGCGGTAAAACTGCCAACTTAGAAATTAACAGTTGTAAATATTTCTCCTAAACATATGTCATCATGTTTTTTGCATTAATGCAGATTTTTATTGCAACAACGAATAGACGGCTATATAAACGAAATTTGTCATTTTAAAAGGTTGATATTAACTGCTTTCTGGCAAGTAGAAGTAATGGTCCTATTTTACTAAAGTGTATATAAGGCAAGAATAAAAGACTATCATTATCTGTCTGTTTTTTGAGCAGTGGTATTAAAACAGTTCAACCATAAATACCTCTATATGATAAACTTCTAAAATCTGTTGGCTTAAGGGGTGATCTTTTCTGTGGGGAGGTTGGCTGGGGGGTAGCCCGGCAGGAATTAATTATGAAATTTTTAGAATTTCAAAAATTTTTCACAATTTTGTTAAAAAATTCATGAATTTTTGCCAATTTCAAACATAAATTTTTCCTAATTTCCGCTGTTTTCACCAGTCTTACCAAATGTTCGCAAATTTCCATCCTATTGTTGCCACCCGCTGCCAACATTGCGCCGTCGGCGCGCGACGAGGGATAGGGGAATGGGTGGTTACATATGTGGGAAAGTGCTGAGCCTTCAGTGGTAAATTTGGCTTGAGAAGATCCGACCTTTAGACTGTAACCCCATTACAATCGACACCTATAATATGTATATTGTCTATGGTGTACCTGAATTCTTAAGTGGTTCATGTTTTTTCATTCTGGCCATTATATTTATATTACCTCTTTCATAATCGTCCAATCTCCTGATTTCATTTGGCTGGTGCTAAAGCCATCGGTCTCAGCGTGGTATTATTACGCAGCGCTACACTATTGATCAGTGTTGGCAAAGGCCGGATGATTTGAAGTCACACCGCCTGCCGACGACTGAAAGTCCTGCCCAAGTCCAACGGTTCTTTCAACATGGCACTAATTTCATATTCATAAAAGCCACTTCAGCATTTGTTCATAAAGGCGTTTCATATGTAATTAAAAGTTTTAAACGGCGCTCTGTAACGAAAGCTAAAGTGCCGAATCCTACGAATCGATGAATTGTAGCCAACCTGGAACTATATATACTGAACATTGAAGTATATATATCATTGAACATGGCCGCCTATTAGCTTAATAAATATATTGACGCGGGTTCCGAACCAATCGAATTTTTAGTCAGGTCCGGTAAGTTGGAAATCGCTGTCGGTCCGGTCTGGTCGGAAAGCAAAATTTTGACAGAGCCCGCCGGGCCCGTTTCAAATCAAGTGTGAGCCCTCGAGATATAAAGGCTACGATATATGCGATATAACGTGAATGACGACAAAAGTTCTTAAAATGAACCTATGGTTCATCGAACTGTGTGCTAATAGTTCGATAATAGTTTATACTGAGAACGTATTGTACGTTTTATGCAGTCTAACCATGTAGGATTGTCACCGCTGTGGAAACCCACCACCCGCGGATATACCAGCAATATTGCGGGCTCCGTATTTGAGCCAATATCCAGGCAGTTTCGTGGGCACCCGCCGGTATCTGTACTTGAGCACAGCTCAAGGGAGCATATTTTCGGGTATATACCTGTGTCCGAGCACAGTTCTTATGTTCCGTGAATACCTGAGTTAAGCCGGATCTGTCACTTTGAGGTTTATAAATTATATTTGCTAAATTAATATAAATACTTTCTTTAAATAGGTGATTGTGATGCATGGTTTTTGGCGATAAGTGCAAACTAAAGCATTAGTATATATTAACTCACAACGATTGCACAGAGTAATCAATATTTCTTTTTTGTGTATGTATAATGAGCTTTATGTTTCTTGCACAATCCTATGTATTTTACCGGTACGCGATTGTATACTTACAGCCGAAGGCTGGCGCAATTAGCTTAAAATCATAATTACTCATAGGGGATAAGGTTTTACGACCCTGAGGTTCCGACACTCCCTAACAGGTCACCCAACCTCTCCTGGAGGCATCGTAGGCGCCGAACGCAGAGGTGCTTTCCGTGGAGTTGAAGGCGGGGCGCAACCCCACACCCTCCCCTACACCTCTCCCACCTCCCACCGACAAGCCGTACCCCATAGGGTGGCCGAAACCTCCTGTCCCTCCCCGGGTATCCTGGACTTCGGACCTCGGTCCATGTATGGTTAAGATCCGTTCTTGTTATATCGATAACCCAGTTTATCAAACTTCTTTAAAATATTGTTTATAAACTTTTCTGCCACAAATTTATTTTTGCCACGACTTTCAACGTAAACAGAATTTCAAATCTGCTACAACGCATATATTCTCTTTGACTGCAAAAATCGAACACTCTAAAACGAACTCAACTCGCTGCGTCTTTAACCGACGAATTCCGAATGCCAAAGACCGATATATCAAAATATTGATAAAACGGATCACTGTTTATTTAACAAACTAATTCATTTACATCTGTAATAGGTTCAGTGAATGCGATAATAATCTGCTATTTGTATGGCTGTATTGACTATTTGTCAAGCTAACTGTTCTAAAAGATTAGCTAATTAACCGTTACTTCATCTAAGTCCTAAGTGGTTTTCCAACTTGCTCGGTTAACTGCAACTGCACATGGTGAGCCAAAACCCTATTCTATCTCCTCTTTTAAATCTGTTGAAACATAGTAGAGACAGCGGGGCTTGGTCGACCAATTTAACTATGTAACTGCAACGAACTATTGTAAGAACATACTTATTCAAGTACAATTCAGACAGATATACGTTGAGATTGTCAAAAATTGTGCTGGTTTAATGCATATGTATAAACCACTACTACAAACGATATTAAAACAGTTTTCTGCCTGTTACTGACAAAAAATTATCACTGTTTGTTCGCGAACAGACTACCAACGGAGCCACAAATGCATATGAGAGTTGAGCAATAAAATTGTAGCCAACCAGAAACCGATGCTATCTATAAGTACAAGGTCACCAAGTCGCATCTGTGTTAGGCTCAATTAAACAAAATAAAAGAAAATATGAACACAAGTAATTAGTTTTAGCGTTATAAAACTAGCAAACCCGAATAATTTGCCAGAAATTTTATATAGTATTACAATATTAGAAGCATGGCAAAGTGAATGAAGTGTAAGAAAAAGAATTTGTATTTTTACTACTTTTATTTTGAATGAGCTGTATGTATTCTGCACGATTGTGAGACCTAAAAATCTCAAAAAAGAAGCACATATGAAAACATTGTATTTAAAAATTAGCTAAGTAATTAACAAATTTCAAAAATAATTTCGACATGAAAATTTACGTTACTTGTCTTGTTTATACAGGTTCACAAGAATCTAAATGAGATGCAATATTTCAAAAATGCAAAAATATACTTCAAAAGTGAATCACAATTACAATTAGTATTTACCGTGATACGAGAAAACTAAAATTATAAAAATCAGATATACAATTCCAGCCAAGGACATGAAGGGTTACATCTTGTTTACTGTTTCTGGATTTTTAACCAAATTATATCTACAAACATGTCCCCCGCTTCTGACCCTGTTTTTATTCCTACACAGATGGCGCTCAATCAATTTTGAACCGCGATTTTGCAGAGTTTAACAAACAAACGAAACGATTTCAAGTAGTAATGACGCCGTTAAACGATAAATATTATGAAGTACATACCAATATGCATCTGTATACGATAATGCGGGCGTGTGTTTGACCGAAAATAACTGTTCTTATGGTGTTGGCCTAAATTCTAATGGTATTGGCCATGAATGTTTGTGAACCTCATTTCAAATTTTTTTATATTCCGCGAAACTTTACACGTTGTTGTCGGTAAATATAGGATCTACAATCAAAACCTAAAATTCTTTGTTATCTTATTTTTAATACAAAGCAAAATGTTACTGTGTATACTGAGAAAAATATAAACTTTACTAAATCATCAGGTTGAACTTAATAACATATAGCGAATTAATATAGTGTGTTTCATAGAATTTTCATACATGATTAGTTTGCAAGTTGAAAGGAGAATTACTCACTACTGTGATTGCATCCTTGGACTTTGGATTACGAGTGGTAACGTATTTGCTTAAAAATAGCCCAGATATATACCTTCACATGCTAAACTAACTCATGTTTGTTCAGCAAGACGAATGAATATAGCGTGTTACATGTCATGTATCCAACGGGAAATATTTTTGTAATATAGCTAAATTTATCAGCAGCAATAGTACTTATATAGTTGGCGTTACTTTTATGCTCAAATTGAGGCTACTTTGTAACGTTGAATGCATGCTTAGCTAAAATTCGCATTGGTCTAAAGTAACATATGAAGAATCACCGAACATCTTTAAAATTTTGACAACTCAACGACTAATGCACAACAAAACTTACAGTGATCCAACCAACCATCCTATTTTGTAGTTTTGCATAAACATTGCTACGGAACGCCTTTTGGTCAAATGAAATTCGGCGTAAAACAGTTCGCAAACACAACTCACGCGATTGAAATCTAACTATTTGTGTTACCGAAAAGGCAACTAAAATTGTCCAAATTTTTGGGAACCAAAATTTGTCGAATTTGAATTAAGCCGGTTTTGTTCGCGAACATCGAGAGTTTAACTATTTTAGGATCGATTTGATTGTGACGTCACTTTTCCTTACATTTGTTCGCGAACACTGAATAATCCAAATTTATATGATTAGGCGTTAGGGAACCGAATTTCGGCAAATTGAAAACGCCGAAATTCTGTTAAAACACAGGGTCTAATTTGTGGCACTTGAAAGTGATTTTGACAATTTTCGGTTAGCGAAAAACAGAATGAAATTCACCCTTTTTCCTTCCTTAACTAGGGTTTGCGATTGGATATCGGTAAATACAAAATAGGACGGTTGGCGGGGAACCTTAAGGTTACTCACGCATAAATAATATTACTAGTAACAGAATGTCAAACAGATATCCTACTTTAGGGGCTTATACTTAGCTTAGGTGCACGTGCAAGGATGGGTATCCGCCTTTTTAAACAATCGCTGATTTCGTTACAAAGGTAACGGTACTTAAACAAACATTTTTATTAATTATTCCAGGTTTCCGACAACACAGGATAACAAGCCTAATTATATTTTTATCATACGCTTTTACAGATAATCTTGGTTAAGTTACGCGCAGTCCAAATCATACGTGTAAAGTATTAAGTTTCCATCCTTCAATTAATTTATTTATGGAGGTTTCAAAGCCTAAAAATGAGCCACTACGTGACAGCTATACATTTTATCGCATAATACTGGTATTAGTTATGGCGACTATGTCTTTCAACTTAATATATATTCTATATTTCGACAGGCTAAATTTATTTACATAATGAATATACTCTTTATGGTCTACACAGTATAACCAGATTTATGACTTTCAGTCATTTGGAAGAAAGCCTAATTATTTTTCACTGTTTGTATCTTAAGCAGCATGCTCTGCTGAAACCTTTTATTTAATTGTTGTATTTTGATGTTAACCGTAAATTAGATCATACAAATAAGAAACAGCGCTTATGTAAAACTATTTTATTTGAAAAAAGGCAAATCAATGTGCTAATGGCGAAAGTTTGGCTGCCACTTAACGGCCTGATGATCATACGTTCTCATAGTGGAGAGGGAGATTATTCTTCACTGAGCCTCGGAACACCTAGCGTCACCGATCCGCCACCCTGGGCGGTTAACCGATCCCTGAGGCTCTGCACCGCTTGCCCCTCTCTCTTCAAACCACACCCCCCCGGTGCCAAAGGTGCGCAGAAGAGGTTTAGAGGCAAAAATTAAGAGAAAATAAGACTAATTGAGCGAAATTAACAAAAGCCAGGGGAAGATTTGCAACAATTAAGAACAATTTTAAGTTCTAAAAAATTTCGAAAATTAATCACCCTAAAGACCAACCCGCCCATCGGATGACCCCTCAGGAGCGACCTGCCTGCCCCCTCCCGAAGCAAAAGCTATTCCCCTGGGACTTGGGATCTCGCCTGTGTATGCTGATGGTCCATGGTTCTATATTTAGCCTAACTTTGTTGATTTACCACTGTCTTTAAATATTTGCCAAAACAAAACTAGAACTTTCGCTATTTGTGTTAGTTGAAACTTACTTTTCTGCAATCAAGCTTGTTTCTAATCGTTTAACTGTGATTACGAGAAGAAACACTTATATGTAAGCAGTAGTTTATTGGAATTCTGTTCACAAATCCAATCACCGCGTATTCTACTGATGCAATGTCTTTGTGCTAGGCAGTACCCTGGACCGTTGGATTTGATTAACTAACTCTTATCGCCTAACAAGTTTTAAACACTAATGATAATTGGTTGCATATCAAAAAAGATGCTAATAGGAGTTCAATTAAGCCTTAGCCAAAATTATTTTATTTAATGCGAACAAACAGATCTAACGACCAAAAATTTTTAGTTTGATTTTGTCATGAGAAATATTTTTACTTTTTATTTCTTATAAGTATTTTGGGCAATCCGCATCATACGTCACAAATCACATCGTGAACAACTGAATCAAATAAAATTACCAAGTCTCAAATCACAAAAAAATCAAAACAAATTTAGCACGAGCGCTTTATTTCTATTGCTTAGATGTTGTTAGTGTGTTGATGGTTACTTGAAACGTTATCAAATTTAGGAGTAAATTTTTTGAAAACGGGAATAGTTCCATACAGTATACAGGCAATAAAGATTATAATGTGATTAAAGATTAAATGAAAAAATTCGTAGTATTTCAACGAGAATAGCATAGTATAGGTTGTAAAAGACCGCAATATATAGTTGAAATTTGCAATTATCTACAGTGTAAATCCAAGCAAAAATGTATTTTCATGCATTATATATATTTTCTGTGATCTTTTATTGTTGCTATTAGTAGATCGGGTTAAATAGAATTCAGTAGATCGGGTTAAATAGAATTCAGTCATAAACAGTCTGCCCAATATATCACAGCCTGATCCCCTAAATACGAATGAGCTTTGATTACTAGTATATTCACGACACCCGGATATTATTGCTGTGAAAGCGGGAGCAGGTGGAAACGTTGTAACCTGTCTATAGACATGGTATGCCATGTCGGCTTTGAATTTCTTGATACTTCGTTGTCATCTTATAAGTATTTAACTGTGGTACGCTCAATTCCGGAAAATCAGTTTGTATAAATTGTCTACGTAACGTAAAATGTGCGTGCTCTGGCGAGACGGGTAGCAGCTTCCAGATTTCGCAATCACAACGGAAAATCTCATGTTCGAAACCGATATTTCGATATTTGTTTGAGGTGAGAGCAGTCTTAAATTCTGCAAGCTGCCACGCCTGTCTAGTGCGTTCAACGTCTCCTCTGGTTTAAGTCAAAACAGGGTCTGCACGGGCCGCCAGAGACTCTGATTGCGCAAGGCCGAACGTCCAATGGTTCCAAGTTCTCTAAATATACTAGCACAATTCGAAAGTTTAAAGTTTGCTATTTGCTGCCAGATGTAACATTTACTTAGCAAACGAGAATTATCACCATATAAAAAACATGGTTGAAGTGTTCTCTGGAATGAATTAATTTGGCTTTTATGCATTTGTTAAATAATCGAAAAAATAAAAATAACAAAACATTCTACTGGACAGTAACTAAAATAACACGATATTTTATTATTGCGTCAGCAAGACAAACACTAAAGCTCAGGCCTGGCTGTTCTCTATCTAGTGCAGTTACAAATTATGCGTATCCATTGGTTTCTGAAATATGTTTGGATTGCTATAGAATAGGTGGTTAAGCTCAAGTTTATGTTAGCACTTAAGTGAAGCCACTGTAGCACCCGCCCCGAAATGTCACCACGAAAGTGCATCAAACTATGATGGAAGCGCTGTTGTTATAAGAAAGCTTCAAACTACAGGAAGGCATAGATAGATCGACCTTTCGTAAAACCGAAGGGGAATAAAAGATTTTTTAGAAATTTCAAAGGTGCTCGTTAACCCTATAAATTTGAACATATATTTGTGGGTGCTGTAAAATTTGATGCATCTCTTAATTTTTTTGGTTCTTGTTGTAGCAAATGTTTGAAATTTTGTAGGTATTGCAAAATTTAATGCAAATGCACTTTGTGACTTTATGGGTGCTAGGAATACCTGACATATAGAAATTGCGGGTGTTCGACAATTTTCTGCGACTTGTGAATTTTCTGAGTACAAGTGGACTCAACAATTTAAAAGTAAGTAAAGGCTTTTATATAAGTGACTTTATGGGTGCTAGGAATACCTGACATATAGAAATTGCGGGTGTTCGACAATTTTCTGCGACTTGTGAATTTTCTGAGTACAAGTGGACTCAACAATTTAAAAGTAAGTAAAGGCTTTTATATAAGTTCCTCCCGCGGCTGAAATGTATGTCGTTTTACATATAATTTCACACATGGCTGGTTAGCACTAGTTTGCAGATATTAAAGACAACTCTTAACCTTATGTTTTGGTTCAATATACATCTTCAGTGTCTTGTGCCAGATTTTTTCAAACGCTTCAGTTTCATTTTACATTTCTGTATCTCGGCTCGGCCCTGTCTATTCTAAAATTACACAGTTTTCATATATAATGAAAACCATTCAATCACCCGTTACTTATTTAGCATGTCGAAGCAGTCCAGCGAGGCTACCTTTCAGAGGCCCCGAACCAACCACCTTTTCGGAGGCCCCGGTCTACCCGCTCAGAATACCACTACGGTACGGACCACAGTCGCCCCTCTTCCCCCACGAGACCGAAGAGGCACTGACATGACCCAATTTCAGCAAATAGTGGCAAAATTGGGATAAAACTTGCTAAAAAGGGGAAAAATTAGTGAAAATGGGTGTAAAGCAGGCAAAATTGAGTCGTCGGAGGAAAGGAGGCACGGGACGCTGTCATCTTTTCAGCACCCTTTCCTTCCCCCATAGCCTTGGCCTCTCCCGAGGGCCTATCTAAAACCTCTGAGGTGATGTCCGCCCCCCCTCCGAAGACCCCGGCTTCGGAACACGATCACCATCTTCCCCCGAGACAGCAGAGCGTCAGAATGTATATACGCACTTCTGTTATAGATTTGCGTTAATGATATTGATTTATTTATAAATAAAAAAATCGTATAAATATTATCAAGAGTTTGTGAGGTGATTTGATAGAGTGTCATATTTTTATCAAAAATCATGATAAACTCTTGATGTTATTAAATAAATGTTTAATGATCTCATTTTCCCAAATATTATTTAACCTCGTACGCCTTTCCTTATCTTACGTGAAACCTTATTTAAACCTTTACGGGTTTTATTGTTGAATTTTCTGGAACCTTTTGTCATTTTTCTGCCAGTTCTTCGACCGGCCTGCGTTACTTTACGTCCCGCTTTTCTGTTTACTCCTCTGAGCGATTTTCCTATTGATTTGATTGCGTTGCCAAGTCCAGATGCTCGTATGTGTCGAAGTTGCATCTCTTTCGGATAATTTTTCACAACTTCGGATTTCTTTTGACTAACATTTCTAGCGTCCTGAAACAACGCATAAGTAACTGTAGAATAGCAAATATAAATGATGATTGCTGCTCGAGAAAGAAGGAGTATGACATTTTATGCCATCATGATACGAAGTTGTTGGGAATAGCCAGATTGGCTTGACCCGGAGATCTATTCTAATTCTGAAGTGGTACCTAGTAATTTTTCTTCCAGAAGCCAGTGGAATTCGCACAAACTTATGGTTTGAAGGGTCTACGACTTGGGATTACCTAAGATATTTAATATTTTCCAACTCATTATATCAGCGGATTTGGGCTAACTCGTTTCCAAAATAAACAATGGTCAAAATCAGTTAGTCAACGAGCCAACACGGAAGTAGCTGATGTTTGGCACAAATGGATCGCGCTGTGCCGTAGTAGTATTTTCGCGGTTGCGAGTGTCGAATAATCATTTTTATGAAGTCATATCCTACTTTAGTACTATCATAGGCCTGTTGATTTGTATAGCTGTGGTTACGATTGTCGAATATACTTTGCCCAAGAAGTCATAACCGATTCACGGTAATATATTTCTTAGACCTACAGATTCGCATGGCAGTGATAACAAGCGCGGAATATACTTTTCACAGGAAATAATAACCAATTGTTGGTAATAAATATCTTGAACTCATTGGTTCGCATGGCGGTGGTGATGAGGGTCGCATTGAAGCATGGAACTCACATCTTGTTCGGGATATTGAACTTATTGAAAAGGTCCAACGTTTTGCAACGAAAAGGGTACTTGGTTTGTGGAACTTTAGCTATGAAGAACGGCTTGCTTTTCTGGGCTTACAAAAACTTTGGACGCGTCGTTTGCGACAAGATATAATTTTTCTTTATAAACTATTTAACAATATATTTTCTGTCCGTCTTACTACTTTCATCGTACCAGTAACGGGTGATAGAACCAGACGGCAGCCCTATAAACTTCATCTTCCCTATACGCCCCGACTCAATGCAGCGAAATATTTCTTTCCCTTCCGAGTGGTGGACATTTGTAACAAACTAGCTGCTAAAGTGGTTACCGCCCCTCCCTCCCCACCTTCAAGCTTTGGCTCATTGCTTCCGGATACCTGAATGATAAGTAGACTCGTGCTCTGTCTTGTTGTGTGTGTTTCAGGCATCAATTTGCCGCCGGTGCCAATCCCAAGTATTTAATGCCTTCAGATTGTTCTTGTGTTTCGTTCAATCTATCTGACTCATGATGGCTGTTAGCGGATCAAGGTACATCAAGGTATATACTTTTTCCAAGAAGCTATTAGCAATTGTTGGTAATATATATTTTGGCCCTATTGCTTCTCACGGCGGTGGATATGAGCTCCTAATATACATTGCTCAAGAAGTCACAACCGATTGTTGTTAATATATTTCTTAGACCTACTGGTTTGCATGGCGGTGGTTACGAGCGCCAAATATACTTTTCCCAAGAAGCCATAACTAATTGTTGATAATATATTTTGGACCTACTGGTATGCATTGTGTGAGTTACTAGCGTCGAATATACTTTTCACAATAACTAATTATTGGTAATATATCTTGGCCCTGCTGGTTCGCATAACGGTGGTTACGAGCATCAAATATACTTTTCCTAAGAAGCCATAACCAATTGTTGTTAATATATCTTGGACCTACTGGTTAGCATTGCGTCGGTTACTAGCGTCGGGTATACTTTTCCCAAAAAATCATAACCAATTATTGGTGATATATATATATTTTGGCTCTACTGGTTCACATGGCGGTGATTAGGAGCGTTGAAAACACTTTTCCCAGAGCCATCACCAATTATTGGAAATATATCTTGGCCCTGGTAGTTCGCATGGCACGGTTACGAGCGCCGAATATCATCTCCCCAAGAAGGTGGTTTCTTCTTGGGGAGATGTAAGTTATAAGTACAATCAGTAAGTTTGTCATACTAGGTTGCATTTGTCGAAAAATGCTACCCCTTACAGTTTTGATTTTGATAGTACAGTCGATTGTTAGGGAATAATCAGTAAATCACAGCAATGAAGACAACAGTGAAGACCATTAGTCGTTTTTAGTAATGATTAGTTCATCGACGTCACAGTTTAGGATTCTTCTTAACTCAATCTTTCTGGTTTGCACATCATGAATTAAGGAATCCGATAGCTCGTGAGTCTATTCATATAGTGTATGCAGTACGATTTGAAAGTCATAAGTGACATATCGACGTCACTGACAGAAATAATATACCACCTTCAAATACTATGTTTTCGAGATGTTTCCGCGCAACCTCCAGTCAGATAATATACAAGCCGAAAACTTATATAATTCAGCTTATTCTTTTATTCTTTAATAGATGTTATATATTATTAATATACAGCTCTTATTAAAGAAAAAACAATAAACCGTAAATCCTTATTCCTTTTTCTTTAAAAGTTGTAGGATTCCGGTGCGGCCTTTCGAATAGGGCGTTACAAATTCGGGGTCAGCATTATCGACGGAAAAGGCTTAAAATTATCTGGAACAGAGGTCGCAGAACAGGTCACAGTAGACCAAATAGGGGTCACTCCGACCCCTTCGGCCCACTTATTCCGGAAGCCAATGTTTATGTAGCTTGTCCCATTTATGTATACTTCTACTCACGAACTTCTTTACTTTTTAGATTATTATGCACTTTTATAGAAATTTAGTAAACATCCTTTTAATTTTTTAGACTACCTAATCTCTAAAAGTACCACGAAACATGTTCTGTATCTGCTAGCATAGCTAATCACTTGGTCAGATATCTACATAGCTGTTTATGACATTAACGAACTTTCGTTAAAATATTAATATAATTCATCTCAAGTTGAGAGCTAGCTTTTGATTTTACACATATCGTTTTGGTATAAAAGTTTTGTTCACCGGTTATATTTTGTTCAGCGTACAGTATTTATCAGCTTGACACAGTTTATGCAGTTATTTAGAAAATAACAGGGATTGAAATCCAGCTCACCCTTCGGGATCAATGTCGTTTTATTTCAGAAATATTGTGCTGCTCGCCGTCGTTTCAGAATGCAGTTTTTCAAACTTTTCGCCTATCGATTTGATCACCTTCGCGCTGAAGGCCCTGGCAATAACTACCCTTCGTGGATACTTGACCGCTTTAAGTCACTTTTTTAATACCTGTGAGATTTCTATGCTACTCAAATTTTACTGCCTGTGCCTGGTAAAGAATTTTCCATGTTTTGTAGCTTGCTAAACAAGGTCGTTCGTTCTCGTTAATTGTAAACTATGATTCTGCCATCTTGTGGATGTCAAAATTTTCAGGTTTACCTATTACAGATGGTGACCTGAGGATAAATCTCCTGGTCTTAAAAAGAGTTAAACGCGTGTGTTATTGACCTGCAAATCCCAAGCATGCTCTTACCGTGACGCAGCTAGAATATATGGTTCGTCCTCTCTTAGATAAGTCTACAAGCCTTAAAGATCTTTGTTAAGCAGCCGTTGTGCGGATGAAACTTACATTATAGGCGAACAACACTATGACCACAACGATGGCAAAGACAATCTGTATTAATATCCCCATGCTAGCCGATAAGATGAATGGCACTTTTGTAAAATTACTATACTAATTATTCTAATATATTACATGAAAATACTTTAAAAACATATCCTGGATAATTATGGCTGAATACTACTCTCCTCCACAGAACAGTGAAGTGAATATTTTTTCTGACAAAAACATACGTACAAACTATCATACAATTGTAACTGTATAATCGAGTGGATAGGAGTAATACGGTATTTACGTTATAATGTCCCCGCTGTTTGGAACTTTTGTCCCCTATAGTCCCAACCCTACCGTATAGATAGTCAGGTGTGCCCATACTGTTAATCTATTGCCGAGGGTGAACTACACACCCCTATCTACTGCATTTTTTTCTTTACAGTGTCGTACCCAACTTTAACTACCAGTTTGGCGCAAATTAACTGTAACGAACACTGCCTGTAGCTAATACTTTTTATTAGAAACTGTGCTGTGAAGTTTTTCTTAAATTCTCGATATTTGTATCTAGGCCATATGAAAGTTGATGCAATAATGCCGCACACTGTCAATAAAACTGCAACAAGGTACGGCGTGCTTGATACTCTCGAGAAGTGGCGATGCCCATTGCTAGCTACATTTAAAATTTTTATAAAAAACGTGGTGGTGTCGTAGACACCCTGTTATAGACACTGTGTGGTGTACATAGGTTCCATACATTGGGGACGTTATATCGAGAACGCAGCATAAACTGAATTGCAGTGTTGATGCCTCGCTTTGCAATTTGGCTTTAACAGTTTGCAAAAACCTCCCAAAATTGCTAACGAAAAGACGATAAAATAGGGGTGTAGGCGTACAAATATTTTTGAAGCCCAGTGTCCCGGGTGAAACTGGATGCTTGTATTCAGTGTTAAACCTCTACGCGCGGGTCGGGAAAATGTTTCAGCCGTGCAAAGCCCGGACCTATATTTTGGCCCTAAAAGTTCATTAATATTGATAAATTATTTTTCTACATTCAAAATTAATTCTTTACCACTCTGGTATTGGCCGCCCAGGCTGAACGACGAACAAATTAATCCAATTTCGTCACCTATCTTGCTACCGCACAATCAGGTACCTTATGCTTCATTTACCTTAAATTGTATGCACTAGGATCGGATTTTGTCACAGCCCGACACATCGACAATGCCCAGCTTGGCTAGCCTGAAGTAGCTGTTGTGACATTTTAAGAGCCTCGCCAGGATCCGTAAACATGTTAGCTATGAGCTGAGCTGCGCTATAAAATTGTCACGAGTGACGTCTTCGGCTAACGTTATGCGGTGTAAAGAACGCTTTTAAGCGTTGCTACTACTTTAGTTTAGTGAGTAATTTTTAATACCTAACTTTCTATCAAAAAGTTATTTTGAGAAATCTTTAACGGTATTTCTGCAAGTGTTTTGCGTATGAAGATATTAAATTATGGTATATGGTCTAAACGTGTAAACGATAGCTTAGCTCAGGCTAAACCGTAGAGACATCTGTTAAGTACTGTTGTGCTTTAAGTTGGCACCGTAGCGCAGATACTAACTTTCATTAACATGACAGAAACCGTGGTTCAGAAAGAGACATAAATAGTCAGTCTGCCTTTAAGACTGACTGATACACGCTGCAGATCGATTGGTTGTATCTACCAGAGATGATTACGTTCCCGTAATGTGTTGGAAAACTGCAATTGAATTAAACTGGACGGAAATTGTAGGTGGGATGCGGAGACATTCCTAAGTATTTCTCATATCCTGAATTATTACTGTAAATTGCAGCGCAAAGAGTGCAATAAAACACACTCCGCACGACTAATTTGCCTCGTGATGAAAATATGGGCTTGGAAAATGGCAGAATCATAAATGCCCCAACACCGAGGACCCCCAGGGAGCAGCCGGTGTTTCGAAGGGCCTCCGGCCTACGGGAGGGTCGAACGGCCGGTGTAGGTGAAGACGGGGAGAGGGAGGGGAGCGGGAATGCAGCGCCTTGGCGCTGGGGGTGTGTGCATCGCCTAAGCCGTCTGTGTGATTAGCGTTAGCGCCTAAGGTTTGAGCCTAATGGTGGTTGGAAGACCAGTAGGGATGCCGGCGCTTCGCGCTGCCAAGAGATTGTCCGATGCCTCTATGGGCATGGAAGTATTTAATACAGAAGGTAGAGCTCTGCGTGGGCGTCTAGTAGTAAGAACTCTTAAAGTTGGCAAAACTTCACGGAAACTCACTGGGATGCAGAGACATTACTTAGAAATAAAAAGAAATAACGCAGTTCTTTTTAACGTTCTCTCTATAAAACATACACCCGTGTTTGCGTGATATAACGAACTACCTGTAGAAAATATAAAAAATATCACGAAGCCGATAAGCTTGTCTTATGACTCCGTATGATTAAAACGGCTTCAAAGTTTGAATGATCCACGAAAAATTATTAATCAAACATTCGCTTTACATATTTGTTGCAGAGTCCGCATTTGGTATTTAATAAAGCCTATAGAAACCTATAGAGACCTGTCCTTAGCGTGTAAACGAATAAAGTAACTATTTATCATGGAAATTAGTGCTAAATATGCACACTCCAATGGCCAACGCTGTATATTAACATAACGTACGTGGCCCAGCCAGACTAGTACAAACGTGCTGGTTTAGGTAGGTTGTGCTGTCTACTTTACAAGGGCTTGCTAGATGGACTATGCTAAAACCTCACGTGCCGTATTTGGCTCAGTGGCAGAATCCGGCCCAAGGTGAACACATCTTAAGGTAACTGTTGCATTAAACGAAAGGTTACCCGATTAAGGATATTGTGAAATCTGCCATAGCACCTATTCCACACATAGTTTTTGGGACGAATACTCAGTAAACGCAGATTATTAGATTGTGCCAATTAAAAGAAACGAATTATCTACTTTTCTAAACTGCGCTGTCAAAAACAACAATTTAGGCAGTTCGGTGACCTAATAATTTCGGTTGGTGAGGCTAAAAATAGCCACCAACTTTTCGAAAAGATTATTACTATTCTGGTAGACGGGACCACTATGGCTTATTGATATAGCACGGAGTCACCTAGACATTTCGACAATAGACAATAGCGCCTACTACTGAAGATGTATGAATGTCAAAGTTACAAGTACAAATTACCTGCGGTTATACCCACTACTCGTGGGGTCTAGATTTGAGCCCGTACGCGGCTTGGCCCGTAGGTGCGCGATCTTACTCGTATCCGCTCGCAACTGTGCTAGAAAAGACATTTCGACAATAGACAATAGCGCCTACTACTGAAGATGTATGAATGTCAAAATTACAAGTACTAATTACCTGCGGTTATACCCCCTACTCGTGGGCTCTAGATTTGAGCCCGTACGCGGCTCGGCCCGCAGGTGCGCGATCGTACTCGTATCCGCTCGCAACTGGGCTAGAAAAGAGATTTCGACAATAGACAATAGCGCCTACTATTGAAGATGTATGAATGTCAAAGTTACAAGTACAAATTACCTGCGGTTATACCCGCTACTCGTGGGCTCTAGATTTGAGCCCGTACGCGGCTCGGCCCGCAGGTGCGCGATCGTACTCGTATCCGCTCGCAACTGTGCTTGAAATGGCTTGTAATTACGTCTTAATCTTGATATCTTTAATAAAGTTACATCTTGACTTACGCAGTCCATGATGTAAATATAATTATATACAATCTGCCATCTATCTGCTTATTCTTTTTGCTTTCATGATTTGGCAAATACGGAAAATGATTGTCACAAATAAGACCGCGAAATACAAAATATTAAAGCAAAAGGCTTCTCGTATTCCAGGCATTTGTTCAAAAAAATTTACGCTGCTTAGTCACCTAAGTTCCTGAAATGCTGACCATAAATGTTTGTGAACCTCGCTTTGGCATAACCATGATCCGCTAAATTCTATATCTATTCCGCCGCATATGTTCCTTTACTCTTTCGGTATTTTATTTGTATCAAATTTCTTAAAGATAATCGTTTTAATTAAAACACTGTGAAGGCACGTAAGTTCGTAATAAAACGTTTGTGCCGGGAATCATATAAACCGAAACAGGGAGTTGTATAAAAGTTGTAATAATCCCGAGATTTCTAGAAGTTGGCACAAAATGTTTTTAAAACTGTAAATACTCACACTTAGACAAAAAAAATGAAATGTTTAACTGAATAAATTTGTTATAATATCTAAGCCATGTTTTAGGACTGTGGAAGTGTGCTATCACTTTGCTGTTTCAACATGCAACTCTGTCATTTAGGATCAATTCTGAAGCATTAAACTTAATTTCACAAGTCAAATTCAAGCGTCTCATATGGCTCCAAGTAAATTATGTGACATTACAATGCAGAACGATGCGAAAGTTGACGCTCATGCCATTAGTAATCCTTTCATGCTTCTGCGTTGTATTCAATGTCTTATGTTGTTTAAGGCAGCAATCTCGAGTAGTTGCAGTCAAATTCATAAACAACAAATATTTAATACTCAAAGGATCCGAACGATATGCTGGTTGTTCTTTCCTTGACATGCTATGACTAAGGTAAGGACCCTCTATGTGAGCATTATACTAAGCCCAGGGCTAAGTCAGGGACTGTTATAACAGTAAGACGTCCCTTTCCAAGGATCCATAACGTTACACCTCTCAGCTTCAATTGAGCCCAATATTTTGTTTATGGCATTAAATGTCGCAGAATGTTAAAATTCTTATAACCTTACCAGTTGTAACAAAGCCCTAATTAAGTTGTTTGCATCAAATTTCTACTGCTATTTTAGGGTCTAATAATCACCATTAGCAGCATAAAACCAAACCAATCGTACGCGAATTTCGTAAGTGTATACTCGTTTCGAACCAACAATAATGAATGTGTGCTGCGCAAAATTTACAAAAGACGCTTAAGAAAAACTTATATAAGCCTAAAGTACAGTTATCAAGTAAACTTTTATTAAATATCTTCAAGTTGGAAACACTAGTATATGCACAGCAACGTTTTATGTTTGAAACATGTTAAAATCTTCGCAAAAATTTGGTGTGACTGTTGTAACTAACGTATCCGCTCAAAATGTTAAAACAGTTTAAAAGTCAATACTTATGTTTTACTTGATTTTTGCAATAAATTAAACTTTATTTAAATATTAAAGGTTGAAACGTAAACAGACGAGACATGTTGACGTAGGATTATATATAAAGAGATGTAGTGCTGTGCAGTATTGGCCGATACACTGGTTGTGTGAATATGGAATGTAATAAACCGAGAGTGCATAAAAGAAGGGTATTACACTTTCCTGGGCTCTATTGTGAACCCGTGCTTTATGCCATGAGTGTTTCTGTCGGTATGCCGCCGTTTACGTTATAAAGGATCAAAGCATGTGGAAGGTTTGTCTCTAAATTATCTACAACATACCAGCCAATAATATACGGCAGATTCGTACACAATATAATGAGACAAATGGTGTATGGGACACCACCAACTTATCAGTATTGTGCTTGGCACCACAGACAGAGGGAGAATTTGAACGCTGGTCAAAACTGTGGTTACGATGGAATAAAAGGCGATAAGGCACCTATCGGTTTCTTTTATTTTTACATAAAAAGTCATAACATCTTTTTCAAAATTCACACTTTCTCAGAAAATTCTAAAAATACGACGGTGTCTTAATACAAAAAAGGTGATGGTGTCAAGGACGCCAAATGAATTATCATAAAAATTCGAGATTCTGGCGTGCATACGAGATCTTGAAATGCCGGTGTTATTGGGAGATAAAGCGTACACGATTTATCACCAAAACGCCACATTACTCTTATTTCCAGAAAGTTTCTGTGTCAAAATACAACATTCCGCATCTTTGGGGAGTAGTGAGGGTGTGGCATGGTTTGATAATGAGTCTAACCTCAGACATTTTTGGGCTTGCTTGCACCAGTGATTGTTGTAAACCTTAGAAAAAATAGCTGGCATCGAATTTGGGGGCAAATGAGTTTTGCTCCCCATTTCAGAAATCGAAAGTAGAAACGAAACTGTTTGTGATATCTAACACGGGTTTACAATTGAGTTCAAGCAAGTATCTTACTTGTCTCTTATGCAGTATTGTGCAAACGGAAAGATACCCTATATTTGTGCACTATTTGCAAACTACATTTTTGAAATTGACTGAATTTGAAGAATTCTAAATAAAATGTATAAATATAAACGCATATTTATAACGTTAGAGGGGTACCCTACGTAATAGCAACTATTAGTTATTCTTACTAAGAATTAAATGTATACTCCAGTTTAACTTCTGTATTTTCAGACAGAATCTCCTCGAGAGTAAATTAGATACTAACTGATTTCATATTTCACCTAGAAAAATGTTCACAATGTTTTTACTTTCGGTAACGTGCAATATCTATTTCGTTTATTATTAAACATGCGTGTATACTAAATTTCTATTAACCCTTTGCGTTCTGGTTATATTTGCACTTCGACTATCGATGAATAACTATAGGTCGCAGCGAAGTGCCGAACCAGGATCATTCATTTGAAAGTCACACTCACTAAAGCGGTTTCGGAGCAATTGTTCGGATAATTAAAGCGATGGAACAACAACATACGTGCGAGCGTGCAGGGCAGGATGAATTTAGTTAGCAGAATGCTTTCAAACGCGTTGGGTGTTGTCGAACAAGTACTGCCGTTAAAGGGTTAAATCACCTTCCCTTGCGCAGGAAACAATTGATATTCTGAAATTTTTGTGTCCTAGCTAGATTGCTCAGTTTTATTAAAAACGTGCCTATAGTTTTGTATAAGTAGCAGTTATATTTTTTCACAAAAGCATTAGGGTGTAACGTTATACTGCACATGTTCGGTCACTGTAGATCAATAAGAGCAAATCTGCACTTGTGAAATTACTAAGCCCACCGAAACTTGCTGAGTGACGAAGGATACCTTTCCAATGACCACCAGACTATGTATGTGAGATGGTCTTTACCGTGCTAACGAATCCGGAACGTATTCGTATTGATGATGAATAAGCTACAACCGACATTGAGCTGCCTAGCTATAACTCCCAAAGAAATTCACTACTTGCACCGCTGAACAAAAGTTGGTATGAGCACATTGTACAGTGCATTCACAGCTCAAATTTGCCAGTTGCGGATCCGATTGTTGGTAGCGCACTTTGAACAAATAAAAAAGAAACACGAAAATCGAATCACAGTTGTGACTAACAGTATACACTTTATTGAGCTAATTATTGTTTGGCTGTACTGTTCGCAAAATTATTTTAATCGTCCGTGATATTCAGCTTATCAGATATATACTTACAAGCTACCGCCATGTCATATTCAAACAGAAATGTTACAAGCACTATACTGGTTCCCGTACAAGCATCGAATTTCAAATTATCATATTGGTTGGAAAAGGTATTATTCACTGTGCGCCATCATATTTCACTGAAATGCTGGTTTGTTCCAGTTTGCCGACGACTAGGCATGACAGAGTACTGACTATTCAAATTGCTCATAGCAGTAGCTTTCAGTACGATGGCCCATTATTATGAAATTTATTGCCGCCGAAATTAAGAATATCAAATAATTATATGTTAATATAAAGAAAAAAAACTGAAAACTCATTTACTTATGATCAAGCGGTTTTGTAACAGAGAAAGCGTAATAGATGCAATAGGAAATTTTCAATTTCAACTTCGAACAGAGATTTGTCATAGTCGCTCAGGCAAATGACTCAACCGTAGAGCAGACTAATTTTCTGTAGTGCACATTCGTTCCAACAACTAACTCGGATTCCCAACCTGAAAGTATTGTGAGTTTTCCAGTGAATTATATTGCTATTCTACGAAATATTAAGAGTAATTCTCGCTCTCTACATTTTAAGTGTAGTGCACGCATAATAATATTTATGCACGCGTAATAAGATTTTACCTTACAAAACTAAAAGAATTGCACGATTTCTTTCTTGCAATGCATACTTGCCTATCCGCCCAATGAATTTTGCACCAACTGTATTTAATAGATTATATGATTTCACTGAGCAGTTTAGGGCATGAGTGGTATTTTCCGCTGTTAGTCGCTTGCCAATATTTCAGTAGGGTATTTATTAAAATGTATACATAACGTACGCACATCAGCCAGATATTATATGGTCAACCCTTTCAAATATGATAATACAATAATACATTAATATTATCAAATTGCTAAAATAATATATATCGAAATGCCACTGATAGTTCCAATTAAAACCACTGAAGAAGTTGACGAATTGTCGAACAAATTGGTGGGAATAAACGTTGGTGGACGTCAATTTACTGTTGTCGGGTCTACTTTAAGACGATTTCCGCGAAAACTGGCTCAAAAATTCACAATTATGGAGCCAGGTTAGCGCTGTATGACTGTGAAGGAAAATTTATTGCATGCACATTCGTGTTCGCGCTTTTGGTTTTACAGAAGCACGGTGTGGAGCTAAACAATACCAAGCAATATATATCAAATATCTACTTAGATACAAATGAAGCACATAAAAGTAGTTGAAATCCATGGAACCTAGTTTATTAAGATAAAAAATTTTTCCTCGTGCCAGTCGAGAATATTAAATTAGTGTAACATGAGTGATCACGTTGACAATAAATATATCTGTAGCATTTTTAATTAAAACAGGCGTTAAATTTGATGGAAACATTTTCGTTCACAGTAATATGTGTTACAGTATTAAATGCACTTGACATCATGTGTATATTTATCCTTTTCAGTAACGTAATTTTGATTCTCTAAAAGGCAATTAACGCAGTCATAAATTGGGGGAAGCGTTTTCAACGGAACTGCTTAAACATATTAGATGTAGTTGCTGCTGACCAATGATTCTACTAGTTGCACGGTCTGAAAACGAACATCTACATCAAGTTTAGTTTTAACGAAAAACATTTAAAACTATATTTGTGTTCAGTAACGTAATTTTGATTCTCTAAAAGGCAATTAACGCAGTCATAAATTGGGGGAAGCGGGCGCGGTTTCAACGGAACTGCTTACACATATTAGATGTAGTTGCTGCTGACCAATGATTCTACTAGTTGCACGGTCTGAAAACGAACATCTACATCAAGTTTAGTTTTAACGAAAAACATTTAAAACAATATTTGTGTTCAGTAACGTAATTTTGATTCTCTAAAAGGCAATTAACGCAGTCATAAATTGGGGGAAGCCGGCACGGTTTCAACGGAACTGCTTACACATATTAGATGTAGTTGCTGCTGACCAATGATTCTACTAGTTGAACGGTCTGAAAACGAACATCTGCATCAAGTTTAGTTTTAACGAAAAACATTTAAAACTATATTTGTGTTCATATGAGAAATTTGTGACGTACGCATAATAGACAGGAATGTTGTTATAAGTAGCAATTATGACCCTACATGCTCATAGTGGAGCGGTGCGGACTTAACCATCGCCACTTGAGGCATAATGATTACCCTCACCCTTGCAGATTGCCAACTCCTATGGCGTCTAAAAATAGGTACGAATTGGCAAATTGGATATAATTAATTTTTAATAATTTCGTTCTTCTATCCCCCTGCGCGGCACGGTCTATTCCCGTGAATTTGGGATAGCAACAGCGTGTATGCTTCTCATGTAAGTTATGTGCGGAATGGTATTCCAACAAGCTTGTATATTCATCTTTGCAGGCTTTGCGTACGGTAGTATAATTTCAGATATGATTAATTTTTCTTGTTTCCAGACAAGCATAGTAGCCGCATTTACAGCGTTTGAAGAATTTGTGATGCTGAATACACGTAATACGGTTACGCTTTGAGGTGATAATGGTGCTCCGGCATCTGAGAAATGAAATCGATATTAATTGAGAATCTCTTTTCACTATCTCTAACGTGACGTTGACCCGTACACATTCTATGAAATTAATGGACCATGCCATCTTTAGTGGCCGGACGTTATAACGTTAGAAAAAGAACAGCTTAGAGCGGAGGGTTTCATGGACGCTAGCTCCCGACTTTGGCTTAGGACATAGGTCATACAGGGACCTTAGCTTAGGCTTAGACTAAGGTAGGAGTAAGTGAGGTTTATCTCTTATCTACTTTTTATCTTACTGCGTGTCATTTTTCATTTATTATATAAGCTGTGTTTATTGCTTAATTGGTTTGTTGTAATTGTCAAACTGCACTTAATTTAGCAATACGTAACTGAACGAAGTAAA
>JASANE010017119.1:0-18324 GCA_030248225.1 Trileptium ribeirensis
AAGTAGAAAATTCAAGGTCTAAGTCTAGAATAAGGGGAGTATCCCAAGTAGAAAATTCAAGGTCTAAGTCTAGAATAATTGCTAGGGGAGTATCCCAAGTAGAAAATTCAAGGTTTAAGTCTAGAATAATTGCTAGGGGCGTATCCCAAGTAGAAAATTCAAGGTTTAAGTCTAGAATAATTTATTGCTAGGGGCGTATCCCAAGTAGAAAATTAAAGGTTTAAGTCTAGAATAATTTATTGCTAGGGGCGTATCCCAAGTAGAAAATTAAAGGTTTAAGTCTAGAATAATTTATTGCTAGGGGCATATCCCAAGAAAAAAATTCAAGGTCCCAAGTCTAATAAATTGCTGGGGAGTATCAAGTAGAAAATTGGGTCTAAGTAAAGATGAGGATATGCAAGTAGAGAATAATTCTAGGGAGTATCCAGGATAAATTAAATAAAGGCTAGTTGCTAGGGCAGTATCCAAGTAGAAAATTCAAGGTCTAAGTCTAGAATAAGGGGAGTATCCCAAGTAGAAAGAGGTTTAGTCTCATAGCCCATCCTTATGGTTAGTAAACACATATTCAAGGTTTAAAAAGAAAAAAGTCTAGAATAATTTATTGCTAGGGGCGTATCCCAAGTAGAAAATTAAAGGTTTAAGTCTAGAATAATTTATTGCTAGGGGCATATCCCAAGTAGAAAATTCAAGGTCTAAGTCTAGAATAATTGCTAGGGGAGTATCCCAAGTAGAAAATTCAAGGTCTAAGTCTAGAATAATTGCTAGGGGAGTATCCCAAGTAGAAAATTCAAGGTCTAAGTCTAGAATAAGGGGAGTATCCCAAGTAGAAAATTCAAGGTCTAAACAAACAGCAACAGAAACACAAAAAAACAAAAAAACAAAAGAAAAAAACCAACAACAAAAAGTCTTTATTGCTAGGGGAGTCTGCATCGAAGTAGAAATTAAGTCAAGATCAAAGCTAGATAAAACGAGTCAGACTCAAGAAGGGCAAACCTAGAATAAGGGGTGTATCCCAAGGAAAGAAAAAAAAAAAGAAAGAAAAAAAGCAAAGCAGGGAGCCAAGAGAAACAAGGAAATTAGTATTAGAAAATTCAAGGTCTAAGTCTAAAATAATTGCTAGGGGAGTATCCCAAGTAAGAAAAGGGAGAAAAAGAGAAAGGGGAGAGAAAAAAGGAAGAAGAAAAGAAGAAAGAAAATTAAGGTTTAAGTCTAGAATAATTTATTGCTAGGGGCGTATCCCAAGTAGAAAATTCAAGGTTTAAGTCTAGAATAATTTATTGCTAGGGGCGTATCCCAAGTAGAAAATTAAAGGTTTAAGTCTAGAATAATTTATTGCTAGGGGCATATCCCAAGTAGAAAATTCAAGGTCTAAGTCTAGAATAATTGCTAGGGGAGTATCCCAAGTAGAAAATTCAAGGTTTAAGTCTAGAATAATTGCTAGGGGAGTATCCCAAGTAGAAAATTCAAGGTTTAAGTCTAGAATAATTTATTGCTAGGGGCGTATCCCAAGTAGAAAATTCAAGGTCTAAGTCTAAAATAATTGCTAGGGGAGTATCCCAAGTAGAAAATTAAGGTTTAAGTCTAGAATAATTTATTGCTAGGGGCGTATCCCAAGTAGAAAATTCAAGGTTTAAGTCTAGAATAATTTATTGCTGGGGCGTATCCCAAGTAGAAAATTCAAGGTCTAAGTAAAAAGTGAAGAGGAAAGCAGAAATTCAAGGAAAGAATAATTTCTAGGGGAGTATCCCAAGTAGAAAATTCAAGGTTTAAGTCTAGAATAATTTATTGCTAGGGGCGTATCCCAAGTAGAAAATTCAAGGTTTAAGTCTAGAATAATTGCTAGGGGAGTATCCCAAGTAGAAAATTCAAGGTTTAAGTCTAGAATAATTTATTGCTAGGGGCGTATCCCATGTAGAAAATTCAAAATCTAAGTCTAGAATAATTGCTAGGGGTGTATCCCAAGTAGAAAATTCAAAATCTAAGTCTAGAATAATTGCTAGGGGTGTATCCCAAGTAGAAAATTCAAGGTCTAAGTCTAGAATAATTGCTAGGAGCGTATCCCAAGTAGAAAATTCAAGATCTAAGTCTAGAATAATTGCTAGGGGCGTATCCCAAGTAGAAAATTCAATATCTAAGTCTAGAATAATTGCTAGGGGCGTATCCCAAGTAGAAAATTCAAGATCTTTGTCGCGCAGCGAGCAAAACACGAACGTTTTAGCGAGCGAAAACAGAGCGTGTATGGAGCGAAAATCGAAAAAGCAGCGACCGAACATCGAACCGGCAGAGATCGAAAATCGAACAATCAACAAGCGGAAATAGAGCGAGCATGCAGTGAAAATCGAACGAGCAGCGACCGAACATCGAACGATCAGCGAGAGAAAATAGAACGAGCATGGCGCGAAAATCGAACGAGCAGCGAGCCAAAATCGAAAGAGAAGCGAGCTAAAATACGACGAGCAGCAAGCGATAATCGAACGATCAGCGAGCGAATATAGAAGGAGCATGGACCGAACATCAAACGATCAGCGATCGAAATCAAACGAGCAAGAGTAATTTCTAGCGGCCACTGTACGTGCAGCCACGAATGAACGCAATTTTATCGGCTTTTGTCCATGGCTGTTGTGTTTTGAGAGAACGACCAGGTATAGAAACAAAAGACGTGTGTTACGATTTGTATAGTTCCTTCAACAGACAAGCTTCGAACAAATCCGATAAAATTTCAAACCGCCGGGGCGAAGTATGTTAATGTATTATTGCCATGGTAACTCACATGATATCTAATTATACGTCTATTTATTCCCCAGACTGCACTAAACGCCAAAAATCACGTGTCCGATACTTCATCTCCGCTATTGATATGACTATTTTCGATGCAGTTATAGAATAAAAATTTTCATGTCTAAACTGCGTTGATACCATAGTGTATCGTTCTGTGGAGACATGAATGCTATGTTTCGAAAAAAAAACGATATTAATATATGGACTAAGCCATGGTACCATGATCCCCGGGAGAGCGTTTGACAACGGAATTATTACTAATTACTGCGAGTTACCGTCAACAGATGTGATGAAATATCGACGCACAAATGTATGGTTTCAAAATAAAAAACACAGCCTACCTCTCAGCGTTGACGGCAAAATATGCAGCATGAGGCCCGCCATAGTTGAGCGGAATCCCAAACCGTTGTGATGTGCCCACTGCGACGTCAGCACCAAATTCTCCCGGTGGTCGCAAGATCGCAAGAGCTAATAGATCTGCTGAACAAATTGTGACTACCTAAAAACTGTAAAATAAAATAATTTATAATGCCGCAATTTTACCAAAAAATACTAATATGATCAGCAGTAGGTTCGAAATCGTAAAAATTGTAAATTCATGGCGTTATTTATAGGACAGTTTAATAGTTATTTTAAGAGTATGTCAAACTATATTACTAACTAGCTAATACTCAAGACTCTATTACAAATTGGCAAAAAATTATGTCTCAGTTTGTGATAACAGATAAGTCACGAATGAAAATGTCTAATTTTCAAAATGATAAAGCAAAACCAAATCATGAAAAGACACAGTAGAGTAAGGTGAAATCGCTTAAAATCAATAAAAAAATTCACTATACAGAAGGTTTTTTACAAAATCCACCTTTGTTTCGCTATTACCTTATCGAAATAGGGGAGGGGCCCCAGGCATTTCGTTCCCACGTTCCCCCAGTTAACCATGCCAAGTGAATTTTGACCACCGCCCAGCTCATGCCCAAAGGTATACTGTGGTCTCACCTAGTTCATGGCCCCAGGCACTTTCCTGCGCCACTGAAAAATTACCAAATTTTTGTCTGATGGGCTAAAAAAATATAGGAAATTTCCCAATTTGGCTAAAACCTCCAAATGTTCCCCCTGTGGGACAAAATCACTAAAATTTTCCTTTTTAGTAAGCACAATTGCAATGAGCAGGTAAGTTATGTTACCCCAAATTCAACCGGGGACCCCATATGAACTGGTGGAATCGCCCCAGCTATTATCGGGTCCGCAAAATTCCCGAAATGGGGGCCCCGGTTACAACTCCTAAGTTTATACCATCAATATGATTTTGGTATTTTGAAAAAGCCAGTATCATGTTCTATGCTTTGAGCAACTCCAGCGCAAACTTTGGTTAACTCGCGGTGTTCAATGACAATACTTGTGTATTAGCACAAGGCAAATTATACTGGAAGGCGAATTAATATTTTTAAACAAAATTCTTTACTGTTTTCATTCAGGATATTTTGCGCTGCACATACTGAACATGTATATTGAGAAACTGCTGTCTGGCCGGGTATACTAAACGTCCAAATTGGAAGACCCCAACTCATTCCACTAGGTATAATTCTGGCACTTTGGAAAAGCAAGCAAGAATAGACAGTTTGGCAGGGCATTTTTACTATAAGAGCAGTCACTATAAGTGCCGTTCGCGTATTTCACTACTTTAGCACTAGACGCAAACAGCTGAATAATATTAGTGACTTGTCTTATTGCCAAGGTGGCGAATTCAATTATGAGTTTTGAATATGTAATTTAGAAAGACGTATAAGAAATAGTATAGAAATATAAAGCTATAAGAAGCCGAATATCAGCCAAGTTGCTTGAGTAGTTGAGGTAGGTATACCAGATTATTTTGCTCGCACTGTGCAATTACATAAACGATAAATCGAGGCTAAATAAAAACTCACATACAGCTACAGCGGTTGTAGAGACATTACCATTTTCGTGTATTACGGGTGCCATGTACCCATACCCGTTTTGACCCAACCCTGTAGCGTAAATAATGACCATACCAAAACGTCATATGAGATATGTGATAATGAAGATTTACTTTACAAAACACCTATAAACCTCGACCAGTTGCGGAGATATTTCTATTTTCGTGTACGTTGGGTCTCTTGATTCCATTGAAATTTTATCCAGCCAATCCTTTATCATAAATAATGACAACTTTAGCACACCATTTATACCTACATTGAAAGAGCTTGCTCTACAAAATCAGACTAAAAACCCCTTAATAGCTCAAGCGTTTGCCCAGATATTACCATTTTCGTGTATTTTGGGTCCAATGGGCTCATTAAAAACCCCTTTTTGACCTAACGCTACAGCGTAAATTATGACAATAACTGCACACGATTTGCAGCTACATAGGAGATTAATTGCTCTGCAAATTAAGATCAAAAACACGTGTATAGCTGAAGTTGTGAAGATATTACCGTTTCCGTTTATTTTGGGTCTCATGGGACCATTTTAGAACAGCTTTTAACCCAAATCCTACATTTTAAGAGAACCACGCAGCAAAGCGTTACATATAGTATTACATTGGCTTATTAGCTCTACCAAATGAGCCAAATTGGATTCAAATAATATCTACGCCGGTCGTCGAATTACAATATGTAACCAGATTTTTTAACTCTCTCGGGCCCTCTTTCTTCTTTCAGCTCATTTTGGTCCTCGTTTTTCGTGGAGGAGCGTGGTGTTGAAATCGGCCTACACACCAAACTAAAGAGATTTAAGCCTTTCAAATGAAGTATCGCACGAATAAATCCGCCCAGCCAAAGTTTATTTATGTGTGCTACCCTAGAAACAGCGATGACGGACATTGTCAAATTTAACTACCATAATGATAGTAAGTTTTTTGCGTCTCTCATTTCACCCAGTAGATTCAATTAAAGGTGTATGATAAACTGATTATCCTTTGGATTTTATATCTCACACAGGATTTCGGCGGTTCCTCCAGGTCAACCACCAACACCCTCCCCCGTCTCCCGTATTTTGAGGCGAACCCAAAAATGATCGTCCCAAAAAACACACACGGTAATAACAAAAATTAATACTAATTATATTGCGCCTATTTATAACAAAACCTATCTAAAATAAAGCGCGGCCTTCATCAATACGCACGTTAATACTTCAATAACATGAAACAAAAAAAGATATACATGATGTAAATGCATGAAAAACACGACAAAAATACAAATATAAAACCCATATCTGACCTGGGGGTATGTTCTTCCCACGTAACCTTGGGGAAATTCCTCCTGATATTTTTAGTACTCCCAAGGTTGGAGCTGGCGGATCCAGCTCAAAGTCCTCCAGGTAAAATTCTGGTCCTGCGGAGAGGCCAGGCACGTACACCAGCCCACGGACCAGCCACTGCCTTAGCGATTAAGACAATCCTTGTAACATTAAAAACTGTAAGACTGTTGGACATGTATAAAAACTACTTTCCAGCAACCAACAAATATTAACGCCAAATCACAGGAACTTTATTGTAACTTTATAAATTATTACTAGACTTCCGAAGTTACAACGTAACCACGTCTTTCTCAAACCACAGAATTTCTAGTCAATTTTATTCTCAAAACGAGTGCCTTTCAGGTATACCCTGGCTAGTCAAAGGTGGGGGGTCGGGGGCCGGCATTTTCGGCTGGCCCCCGGCAAAACGGAGGTACCCCCGGCTTAAAGCCCCTTGCTGAGAAAAATTCGCGACAAAAGGCAAAAAAATTTGCCCCCCCCCGGCAAAATCCGGCATGCCCCGGCAGGTGATCCGGGGCAACCCGGCCAAGGTTTTTGTGTTTTTCTTAGTGCAAAAACACAGCGAAATTTCAAAAACACACCTAAATCTAAAAAAACATAAAATTTAGCACACCTGAACTCTTAAAGGCTACAAAAATCAAAATTTTTAAACGCTGAATGCCTATAAACTGACCATGTTTATAACTGCGGAACCTAAGTCTACAAATTCTGAAATATGAAAAAAAATAGTGCTAAATATAACGGATTGGTCTATTGTATAAATATATATGGCAAGCATTAATATAAAATTGATAGTAGCCTGTTAATTATCATTATTTGACCTTCCCTGTAACTCTAAAACAGGGTATTTGCGGATTAATTAAAACAGAGGTAAATGTCAAAAACACGCCTAAATGTCAAAAAACATACCTAAATTTCAAAAAACACACATTTAGCACAACATGAATTTTGAAAAACCCTGCCCCGGCTATAATTTCCCAAGTTCGGACTAGCCAGATACTAGTGCCTTCAGCCTACCAGATGCAGTTAACTATCAAATAAAATAACTGCCAAGTGCATACTTTCTAAGTTTTCTGTGATATATTTACCAAAACTTGTTGCGGCATTATGAATAACTGCCACGATATAATGCCCAGCAATTTTTTCCATATGGCTTTCTCAGGCCGCGCAATCCAATGTTGAATGAGGTTACCTAGGTGCAGTGTTATAAAAAAAGTTTCCCTCAGCAGACAAACTAATCAGACCAAACTAAAATATATGATGTCTCTAAAAATTGCAAGGAAAATCTACAATACAAGAAAATATAAATTTTCTTCAGTTGCAGAAAACAATACAGTTAGTAACGAGAACAATGTTATTCTAGAATCACAAAAACCGATGTCCACTATATAATACTGTATTACAAGCAAGGCAAGTTGTTACCTATTGTTTTTTAATTAATAACCTGAAGAACGAAGATATATTTGATAATACTTGAATGTCGCCTTACCAGCAAGCGAACAAAAATAAACTATAAAATTTCCAGGTAAAATATTATTTTCCCTCGAGGTAGTTGCGAGCGAGCAGCGGTCAACTGCGGCGAGCACTACAAAATATGGCCATCATTAAATGATAGAAATTTTCTATCACCGCAATTGCATAAGTATCCCAAGATTTGTAGATTCCAAGACTTCGTCTATTGTTACATTTTGTAGGTTTGGGATAGAGTTTGGTTGCATAGGTCCAACAACGATTCCAAAAATACGATATACAAGCAAATAACGTCATAATTTGCGAATCAGAATACTCTTGCATTACAGACCTGAAAAGTACGAATCAATCATTTGAGTATATCTCAACCCGACTTCTACACTACCAATATGACGCCGATAAAATGGTATTCTGTGTAAAATCTATTAAACAAAATATATCTTCTGCGTGTAGACAAAATCGCTAAATAATATTATGAATGCTACACAGGTTGACCGCAGTACAAAGACATAGTAGTACATCCGCCTACCTTATTTTCACGAGCCTTCGCAAACAGCGGACCGTAGTCTTCAATGAGGCCATTGGTGTTCGGATATTGAACAATTACACCGCAAACATCGCCAGAAGAGAAATCCATTTCCGTGTGCGAACCAACACGGACATCAATACCCATCGGTCTAAATAAAGAGAAAAATGATTTATGCTGCTTTATGACTAAATATAGAATGTAGAAGCTTCGAACCGCTGGCTGATGATTATAATATTCTATCATTTTATCCAAACCAAATTTTTAATGAAACTAATTTTCTTACTGAAATTATTATTCCGCAGTCCAAATCTGGACAGGCTACTTTCCAAATCCAAGTTCAAGGTCCAAATGAAAAACATGAATAGCGACACAAACGAACTGTTATGATTACTTAATATGTAAAATTAAAAATGTCTGGTTTCACGTCTTTTACACAACTCACACACTGACAAGCAAAATTAGATTTTCAAGTCTAGAATAAACATAAAAACACCTTACGTTTCCGGAAAAAATTAACACATTATAGTTGAAACGGACCGAGAGAAGGAGCGGAGTTTCCACTGAGGGTGCTAGGAGGAGAATTAAGAAAATTCTTTCTTGTCTGTCAATGTCATTCATAACTAATTTTCGAATGAACAGATTTCGAAAATTTTTTGTTCGATAGCAATAGTGATGACGATGTGCACTTTTGTTGAAAACGAACAGCTCCATCTCCATTTTTCGGGTCAAATGGCAAAAACAGGTCTTTAAAGACTCTTCTGCAAATCTGGCCACACGAGTACCCGTGTTTCGCAGTCCGTATCTTCGAAAAATGGAGACCAATGCGCTCAAAGAGATCTACAACTTAGATAACCACTACTTTTTTCAGGACCTCTCCCTGAACCGCTGTGGTTCCAAATATTGTCCGTCGACACCGAAATGTGTTACCACTTGTCCTTACCTTACAAATAGTGCTCATTAGGCATTATCAAGCACGATGTACAAGAATGTTTTGATATCTAGAGTCCAAATTCAATAACTTATACATTTTCATAGGGTTTCAAAAGTTTTACGGCCAAAGAACCTGATTTACAAAATAGTGCGTTTTCACTAGTATGATTATGTATTTCGTGCATAGCATCAAGAATGGTCTATATATAGGCATTTATTTCTGAAAGCTGAACACAATGATTTGGTTATCTAAGTCCAGCGTGCATATTCCATGGGTTTTCAATAGATTTAGGATCAATGAAACCGAATTCCAGAAAACAGTCTGTCTCCAGTTGTTTGGTTACGTATTGCGTACAGGTCATAAAGAATTGTCTATAAGGTTTTCGGGTAGCTGAATACGATGGTTTAGTTATCTAGGCTCCAGCACGAGTATCTTATTCACGAGTTTCAAACGTTTTCATTGGGTTTAGAGTCAAAGAACCCAATTTACAGAAAATAGCCAGTTTTTAGTCGTTCGGTATATAGCATCAAAAATAGGGGTTATAGAGGTTTTTTGGTATACTGAATACAATGATTTGGTTATCTAGAGTCCAGTGTGCACATATCCCTTTTCACAGGTTTAAGGTCAATAACCCGATTTCCAGAATGAAATTTCTGTCTTCAGTCGTTCCATTACGTATTGCGTACAGGTCATCAAGAACTGTCCATATAGATTTTCCGATAGGCTGAGTACGATGGCTTAGTTATCTAGAGGCCAGCAAAAATGCATAATGCGTTGTCAGTTGTTTTCGACGAGTTTAGAATCGATGAGATTTTAGGTATTTTTTAATGGATTTTAGGATGGTATATACATAAAATACAGCCTGTTACAGGTGATTAAACAAAACGATAACTTTAAAACGAAACCACGCTCGTTCAGTTTCACCCTCGATTGCGAAATACATGTTATTTTTAATAAAAATAGATAATTAACGAATCTTTCAGGCTACATACCAACAATGACAAATTTTAGTTTATACTGTAAACTTACTGAGCTCGTGTCTGAATAAGAGCGATATTTTGTGGATGTAGATTACTGTCAACATAAAACACGTGTTTCTTCGTCAACCTGAAACAGTTGAGGTACATTACGTTAATAACATAATTAATATTTCGTAGTTATGTCTCACATTCTGAGCTGAATAAGATTCTAAGAATATAAGCTTTTGGTGCCAGATTATTGACGCTAACAAACAAATTGTCTAGAACAGCTCGACGTTTATTAGTCACATTCTCGAACAATGCCTTTCTGTGGTCGCTAGAATCCCAGCTATGCTAATAATCTTTCAAAATCGAAGTCGTTCAAAATATTGAACTATATGTTGCAGCTATAAACGAACAGGCACCGACATAGGTGTATCAAGAGGAGTGGCTGCTGCGGCCGTCACGACTGTTGCAAGTCTGTCAAATGATCCCCCGGATGAAGGCCTAGCGAACAAAATTTAAGGTCATGGTAAAATGACAAGTTTAATTAGACCAAACATTGTAACATATTTTGTCAGGTTTCAAAAACAGAAATGTGCAAATAAGCATTACCAAATATCGTTGCATACGACAAAACAGTGTCACGATATGGAGCGATCTGGTGCCATCGCCCCATCAGAAATTTGCATATCCGCTGCTGGGAATGACATTTATTTTAAACATTTAAGACAAGTTGTAGCCCCCAACACAACTTTAGCATAATAAGTCATTAATCGATCAAATCTTGTTGTTTAGAGTAAGTCCTTTTTGTTCAGAATACATTTGTCATGTATTTGGTAATTACCTGAGAACATTACATCGGTATGGATTTCTACAGTCAGTGGTCTGGCTTCTGTTTTTTATTTCCAAATCATCGTACGATAAACTGTCCTATGGATCGATACAGGAGAAGACTGTTGTAATTTGCGTGCTATGGCTACCGAAGACGAGTGTCGCCGTCGTGCATTTCAGTGATATTATAATATAACGAGTTATAAATGTCAATGCATGCAATTCGGACACCGTCAAAAGGATTGTCATTCATTGTGGTGTACGAGTGAACATTGCTTGGAATAATAGCAGCATAATTCTAATTTACTTATGTCAGTATCGTCAAAGGTTACAAATAATTGTTACGTCATCGGTGACCGTCAGCAACACTGGGTTGATAACTACTAGCGAATTGATCAGAAACATCAGAGTGTACTGAATACACATTAAATACACGCCTGCATTCTTTATCGGTGTCAAAATCTCATCATCCATGTTAGGAACATCCCATTATCATTACTCCAGGAACGGGTATCATAGCAATTGCCAGTTGCCATCCCATTCTGCTATCTCGAGCCTACGACGTCTGTACTGCCAAGGAGATATCAGTGTCATCAACACAATCACTTGGATCGTGGATAAGACTATTTTACTCTTCTTTTGTCTTCACGACAGCATTCGGACATCCCTCTCCCCGATCCTGCCAACAACGTACACGTTGCTGTAGTCAAAATAACATAGTGCTGAACAATTTATATTTTAGGCATTTTTCTTTCGATATAATCGAATTACGGACAAAAATTATGCATTTGTAGGATAACTTAATATTACGCCAACATCTCGCTAACCTTGCAGCAAGCCCCATCGCTTCAGCGCATGCAGTCGCCTCATCGAGCAGCGACGCGTTCGCAACGTCCATTTTGGTCATATCCGTTATCATCGTTTGAAAATTCATCAAACACTCTAGCCGACCCTGCGCAATTTCCGGTTGGTACGGCGTATATTGTGTCACCCTACAATATTAAACTCACACGAGATAAGGCAACAAAAACGGTGTAAATGACGAAATTAAAACGATTCACTGCTTTGAAATGTAGTACGACTAATCAAGATTAAACTCACTTCATAGAAAAAGTATATTTTATGCTCCATTTCAACCAATATTTTTCCAAAGCCCCTGCTAAATGTCCTAATATTTTACAAGTTAAACTGAATAGGATGCTATTGTCTTTGAAAAATCATTTGATTAAATCAGATAAATTAAATTTAAAACAACGCTATTGTGGCTAAGAAAATAATATACTGCCATTGTATTAATTTGTGCGCGGATGTTCAGAAAACGAAACGACATAAACATCTACAATGAGATTTAAATAAAAAAACTAGCAGTGTTTGTTATCTAAGCTTATGGGTCATAATGTGCTGAATTATAAACCGTCTGGCTCCGGAATCAAAACAATCAACAAGTTTCAAACGAAGCCGAATGCTGATTTATACAAAGCTCACCAAAATAACTGCCGGTCACCCGATAGTCTCTTGAAAAAATTCATTTATTTAATTTAATATCATACAAATAATTTTATTACTTTTAACTTTTATTAATTCAATTAATCTCGTGCAAGTCACTTGTTCGCGGCTCGCTCGAAATGCAACAGTCTGACGTGTTATGCATGTAGGTGGTGTGGGTGAACGCGACATTTGAAACGCGCGTTCATGTACAGCTATCAAAACTAATACAATCAGATCGCTACACACTGAAGTTTAATTTTTCGCGTTAGTCATCTTTGGTTTCGAACAGATAATCAAAATAACCAAATCGGCAAAAGCAAACGTTTAATTATACATTTAATTATAATTTACGAACAGAAATAGAATTTAGAAAACGTGTGGGTGAACGCGACATTTGAAACGCGCGTTCAAGTACAGCTATCAAAACTAATACAATCAGATCGTTACACACTGAAGTTTAATTTTTCGTTTTAGTCATCTTTGGCTTCGAACAGATAATCAAAATAGCTAAATCGACAAAAGCAAAAGTTTAATTATACATTTACGAACAGAAATAGAAGTTAGAAAACAATTGGCGAAAAATTAACAGTTGTCGTTCAATTTATTGTTACGCGTAGTTTTTCGCCACCAATTTTCTGTTTATATACTTCAATTCTTAGTTGTTGCACAGCGACTTACCATCCGGAATTTTCAAATACATTACGCAAAATAGCACTCGGGACAATGCAACTGTGATAGCCTTTTCCGATGTAAGAACGCCAAACTTCATTCATTGTTTTCAAAGATCGAAGCTCGGACAGAACTGTGTTTTCGTCTAAAATATATATTTAATTATAAGCTAAACAATGTAGCTATCGTTAAAAGTCTGGCTCCTTCAAATTGGAAAGGGGGGGTTCAAGAACCGATTTGGACCCACCGAAAACCCGGTGCGTTTTGTTGACCGTCAGCAAACAGCAGAGCATGTGCACATCCAAGAAAAAATAGAAGACAAATGGACCTAAAAATAGAGGATTACTTAAACTGGCTCAAACGGCAGCAGTAACGCAAAACCCGCATCACAAGCAAACTGATATATAATCTGCAGCGCAAATAAACATAAGATTCACCTACTGGTTGCGTTGGAAAGGCAGTTGGTGTGGAGAAAGGCCGTCTCAACCTAAGATAATGCTACCGACCACCGTGTCACATGAATGTCTAGTTGCTTTCTAACTTGGGCAGTACTAGTTTCATACAAAATAACGAAACCATGTTTGAAGAGCGTATATCGTCCAGAGTAGATTTTTTAAAATGGAGCCAAGCCGTACGTAGCTTATGCTGTGCGACGCTTTATTCTCATGCATCTTGAAGCCTTCAGCTACTTTAGAAACCGAAAACATCACACCAAACATATCATCCATTGGGTTGCTGGAGCAATAAAGAAAATTGGAAATGCACAACTGGATTGCCCACAGAATCTCACCCTTAGCAACCTTGTCTGAGAGAGTAAGGACCAGAATGTAGACGACAATGCAAGGGTAACAACACCCGATCTGCTGCGATGCAGAGGTGAGTGTGACCCTCTTGTGATTTGATCATGTCAATGTGTCTCGCACTCTGCGTATGCTGTTTGACGGCGGAATAGTGGACCAGAAAATTAAAAAGTAAGCATCTAAGTTCATCTAAGGCTATGCAAAGCTCCAAGTAGATGAGTCTTCCGCCACCAAGCGCCACAAGCGTTGCACGTAAGTCGATTGCTTGCTTTGCTCGGGATTGTTTAAGGTCTTGAAATGATGACACTACAAGTAATATAACAGCTCCTTATAACGTTCTTAATAATATATTTATTGTTCGTAATTAACACACGCTATGCCCATACAGCAAATCCTTAAGGTATCAATACTGATGGTGTCGCGGTTCAGAATTTTTGCTGGGGATGGTGCCAAGCACAAGGACTTCTAGAATCTGCATAATACCAACTGAATATTAACATCCAAACAGTAAATGACATATAACTACAGGTTACGATTCTATTTATGGACACAAATTATCGGTCGAAAAAAAATGTGTTCTACCTCAGCTCGAAATACCGGACTTAGAGGACAACACACAAAATATAGGAAAATAGAGGACAAATAGAGGAATAGAGGACAAGTCCATGCTTTGAATCAGACTTTTGCGAAAATTTCAGTAAAAAAATAAAAAATCCTGGTTTTTCAACATTTTTCGACTACCCCGCACCCCCTTCTACATGGCGCCACAATTACGAGCACCAACATTCTCTGTGCGAGTGGATAAGCTTTATAAATAAGATGAAACTTATACAGCAAAACTTTAGAAAAAATACTGTCACGGACAAAAAACAAGTATATACCTAAAAACGGACACAGACGAATGATATTGCGGTCCATCTAAAAATATTAAGCATTTAGCAGGGAGTAACCGGAATTCCGGTTCCGGCGAAAATCGTGTTCCGGTTGCGGTTCCGGCAAAGGGCAAAAACCATACTGGAACCGGAATTTCGGTTTAAAAATTATGTTTGAAATTTTCCACATTTTTGCTTCATCTGTGGTCCAAACATATGTAATATATATATATACAATGATCAAGTTCCAATACAACCAAGCAAACGAAAAGATTAACGCAGCAATTTGCCGTGTGAAACCTAAGTAGGGCAAATAATTTCAGTAGGAATTTTTCATCTTTATCTGCAGGAGTTTAAAACAAAACAAAGCCAGGTCGATGCTTCTAACATTTTACACATTCAGAAGTCTGTGGGGTATCTTCAGATTAAACCGTCCAACTCGGTAACAGAGTATGGATTACGTAGAAGTACTTAACGTATGCTTGCCTAACATAAATTGCGTCAACCACCAACCAGTGCGCTTGTATACTTTGAAAATCAGTCTACATTAAAGTAACCTTGTCTGGCAATGACATGTATTTATTGAAACTGTGTTAGCAGTATCACAGTTTGTCTCATTTATAGCATTCTGATTAAAAAGTCATCATTATTATCTAACTGACGGTCACTGATTGCACACCGCTAGCCTAAACAGTGTCTCTGACCATCAGAAACTTACCTTCTATCTATTATTTTCTCTTAGAATCATATAAACCAATAATTTTAAGTTTCTTACAGAAGAGCATGCAACAAACGTATGTGTAGTAAATGGAGGCGACTGGAGACAGAACGAAAATGATTATTCTACGCTCCATGCGTTATAAGCATTTTCAATTTGTAGTAGTATACCCAAAGGTGTATAATGAAAGACATTTTTGCTCTTGATGTCCAAAAACCGATATATTGATCAATAAACAAACATAATTATCTTCCGCAGTCTCTTTAAAGTCTCAGAAAGGCAATAATGCCATCGCAATACATTAAGTTTAATGTAAAAGTTATTTTCAATACATTTTAATTCCACTATACCTTCATTTCTTCCTTCATCTATTTTACTATATACAAGTTGCGAAGACCAGGTTCCGGTTCCGGTTTAAATGGACGGTTCCGGTTGCTGGTTCCGGTTATTCCCTGGCGTTTACATAGACAAAAACTAAGCAAATCAAACAAAACAAAGTTCAACTATGAGAATGCAATATCGTTAACTTGCTGTATACAAAGAGGCTAGTAATTATCAATTATTTCTGGTAATAGCACATAGCAACTGATGTGGTTGATTTGAACTATTTAAATACAAGATTATCTTCGCCAGTTAACGTACCTCTTTCTGTCTCTAAATTAAGCAAAGGCCTCGGAAACTTGATCACTTCCGGAATGATTGCATTGCTCAACTCGTCAAGTGTCTAAAATAATGTTCTAATACTTCAGCTATACTGGCATATCCAAAGTGGGGGTGAGGAGAACCACCTTCTTTCCAAATCCCATATATGCTTGGTTTGAAACACACGAATGTCACGAATTATGCACTTTAGACATATTGAGGAATATCGCATATTTCAGAATAAGCAACCCGCATCCAGTTGGCTTATGCGCAGCAAATCTCAGAAATCGGAGCTGAGTCAACGGTATCAAAATTAATCAAGAATGTAGCAACCACAGAACCTAGACCCACTGTAGTCCTCAACTCAAGTTTGCTTACGCTTACGAGTATGCTTACGAGACCCCAATCCTTGCATCGTTCATCAGTTCAGGTGAATCGAATAGGGTTCTTGCGGATTGGAGAGATTGAGCCAACGATACGGTTGGCTTGTTTGTTTGAGATCAAATGTCTGTAATACAAGTACAGCCAGCAGCAACGACAAGTTAAAAAGTTGACAAAACACCAGAGTCGTGAAGCCGTGCTTTAAACAATTCTAGGGTTGGGGCTTCAACAATTTGGCGTGGGAGGCAGTTCCAATAACGAATTACGCGATGAGCAAAAAAGTTGTTGCGGCAATCGAGACGAGCTGTGTTGTAAGGTCTCAGTGTCAGAGCATGACCGCGTCGGCGGCCCGAATCTACGATAGCGAAGTAGACGCTCCAGTCGCAGTCAAGGCGATTGGTCAACATTTTATATACCAGGACCAAGTTAGGTAATCATTGTTGCCAAAATTTATTCTTTTAACCATAAAAGGTTCTGCAGGCAATGACATACCCGATACACATTTAAAACAGTGAACAAACATGTTTAAAGCTTTAAATTACCATATAATCCCATTATGAAATACTACAGGAAAGTCACTAAGTCAAAATTAATTTAACTTAATGGGAATTTTTCAATTTCGATATATATACAGCACTCACGAGAAATGACTTCGATGAAATAAAATTAACCTACGTGTATCTTAGAACAAACAAATTTCGATACTTTCGAGTAAACACCGAGCGAACCGCACTCATTTCGGCCTGATAAACGGCTGCTCGCGCAGAATTAAATATTTATTTAACAATGTATTAAGTCTCGATGACAGGATGCCGGTAGATCAATATCTCCTTTTAACCCGGCTCTGAGGAAAGATTCAAAATGCCAAATGCCCAAATTCAAAAATTTCTTATTCGTGTCGAGCTTGTTCGAATTACGTGTCTGACTTATGCAAAATATGAATTTGTGATGCGCAATTAGATTCTGCTATAAGTCGAATAAAAAGTTAGGAAAATGCATCTATACAGTGATCAGTTACGTGCACCCCATTCAGACACTGAATAAATAATTTGCCTGCCATTTGAGGAAACTCCGCTTGCGCCTCCACATCAATACAAAATTATGCAATAAAATATTGAACCTTGAATCCTAAACTGGTTAGCATGATGTCGACATCTGCTTTATTAGGTCCAATATGTCGTTTAGCGAACGAGTCTTTAGCAAACAATGTTGCGGGCTGATTGTCTACAAAATGTTTGCATATCGCATCACGTATCTATGTTATGCACAAATATATGAGGGTGTAATTGTAATCGCGGTCTAGCGAAAACCAAAGAACTTACCGAAACCGTAATTGCGCTTAAAATTTTTTTAATATTGTTTCCGACTCTTTCAATAGTTACATTTAAAAATACACTCAAACATTACAGTGACTAGTCGGTAGTGGAACTACATTTGTGAGCGGAGCTTGGGCTGTGACATTACGAATGTACTCAATTTTATGTTCTTGTAACTACATTGCATAGGGCTTTATCATTGGTAAAAATATTATATTTGAATTCTTCGACCCCAAAAAAACCTATAATGGTTTGATCGAAACGATTCTATTTCAATAAATAACACAAATATTGCAAAATTCTCTGTTTTAGCTGCATAAGCTTAACTAATTAGCTAATTACTAATTAACCACTAAAAATTTTTTAATCCCAAATATCAGGTGCACACCCTGACATGATAGGCTTTCAAACAAAAAAATTTTTAAAATCGGTTCAGTGGTTCTTGAAGTCCATGAAACGAACGGACATCGACTTTTTTGCTCCCAGACAGAAAATAAAAACGCTTCGCTCGGCTTCGCCGAGCTCCGCTCAATAACTTGAGGCGTGTTAACACGCTCAAACTTTGAACAAACAATTTGAGCGTGTGAACACACCATTAGACACAATCCAACAGAAAATTGCGGCATAACATACACGTACAATATGAACTGAACGGAAAACC
>JASANE010017120.1:0-12458 GCA_030248225.1 Trileptium ribeirensis
CAGCTAAAATTTTATTCCGTCAGTGGACGCGGTCACTAGTAATGTTTTGACTTTTGCGACGAGGCTTCGGAGTTTCCCTCTATATATCGAGAAGGAAATCGAGAACTCCAAATGCAAGGTTGGCGACAATTTCGGGCGATTGAAAAAACTGCGATTGTCGAAACACAGGCCGCCAGTTGGCCTTGACACTAGGCCCAGTAAATGAAATAGACTCCCGTGCCCACTATGGTTTCGGTTGACGGTGCGTTACCACTAGCAAAATTACGGCTAAAGTTACTCTGTTTAGTACGAAATTCTAAAACGTCCAATCGATCGTTTAGTTGTGCAATCATTGAAGCATCCTGATCATTGTTATATTTTTGTCAGCTACCAGCTGAGGGATTGGAGAGTCGTAAAGTTTGGTTTTGATGCAAATTGATAGTTGAATTATGCTGCAGCTGTTCGCAAACTTGTTAGCATTTTTTACAAACTGTTCGAAAGTTTGTCCCCAAATCGATGCTATAACGACATGGGCTGATTCTGATAGAATTTGATTTAGGTCGTCATTATTCGGAGCGAAATGCTGAAGTTGTCGAAGGACTGCCAAAGATTGTATATAGTTCATTTCCTGTTTAACCAAAGGTTGCGCAATTGACGTTCTTGTGAATTATCCTGAAGGATTTGAGACAAAACCATTTAGGGCATCATAGCCGTTAGAAATTTTGGCTCCATAGTTAGATAAGACTTGTTTTGCCCTAAATAGGCTATTTTGCCTGACAGATTCTGGAAACCTTCTAATATAGGCTCGATTTGCGTGAACCAGAGAATTGGATCGCGGTCAAAAAATTTTGAAGTACAACGGTTCGAGTTGAGTTTGCAACATTGTGGTTAGCGTTGGCAGCGAAGTCGTGAATCTGGTTACGCTTGATTCTGAAAGCAATTTTGTTACGGAATTGAACCATTTTCTTAATTCTTCAACCATAAACGGTTTTGCTTGATGAATTGTGAAATCTGCGTCGTCGTCATGCAAAACCAAAAGTACATTTTTCAAAGTGGATCTTTCTAAACCTGCTAAATTGGGTACTACGCTAACATCAGTTATATCATATATATTAACGGGTGCGATACTGTGGGTAGCATTTGACGAATGGGAGAAAGGCTTTTACTATTATCTCAGTGAAGTACTGACTTAGGTGCGCGATATGCAAGCCTTAAGAACGGCCCTAGCTTTGGCGATTGCATGGAACTGCTCGATGCCACAGGCGACACCAGTTTTGCTGTTTGCAGAGAATTTTTCAGTGATTGGCTTATTACCTGCGGGCTTTGCTGCCTGCTAGGAACCACAATTGAACACTAATTATTCAATCATATTTGTGTCTTATAATTTAGCATCGTGCTTTTATGCCTTTGTTGTTCTTTTGCCTCAAGGTGGTGGCGGCAAAAGTGGCGGCAACTTCTTACTGAAGGTTTGCCAACTATCTGTATCAAGGCAGTCGACAGAAACAAAATCGTAAGCTAAGGCAGCAGTGGGAACACGATTTTCTCAGAATGTGTAGCCAACAGATCCGCACCACGTTCGTCGTTTGTTATTTGTGGTCTGTGATGCGTCACAACTGCCTCAAGAGTTGTGATAGTGAAACGCCACACGGGGCATTCACGTATTAGTTTCCACGCACGGTCCAACACAACCTAGCTCGAACGAGCGCTGCCTTCGAATTGTCCTGGGTTAGGTTCTATTCCGGCTATAATTAGTGGCAATATCCAGGCAGTTGGATTCTTAGTACCTTCAGATACGCATGACTTGAATGTGACATGACATGATGTTTGTTCCCAATATCCTTTGATTGTGCAACTGTATGTAATTTTTGTCTTGTTTGGACTTTTTGCACCGCTGTTGGGTTAACAACGTTTTTGACCTGACTTACTGCAATAGCCAATGCGACTGACAGGGCCTTCGGGTAGACTGGGTATTCGTTGCGACCGTTTTGACGAAACCATATAAAAAAGATTGCGTTGCATGACATTTCTATAATGGTCGTGCACTTCGCGCATTTCGTTTATTGTCGTGGAATTGCATTTCTCTCTACCAATGTCTTTCCACAAAGATGGCAGTCAGGCACGCTTTCAACAGGCACAAGCTTTTCTGGTAAAATATTCCCGGAGCTTCCTATAGACACTTGAGCATGGCCCGTAGCAACTGCTCGCTTTAACGCGCTTAACTTCCAAGCTGAAACCCCCGTTTGCGTTGCAGTTGACGGGAGCCACTGTTTGGATAGTCGGTCCCATCTGCCCTTTCGCGTGGCTCATAAAGAGTACAATCGTTGCAGCTCCCACACCAGAGTATTATCTTTTTGACCGATCTGTACGGCTGGATTGGTTCTGGATGCACCGATAACGCGTTCTGTATTCAATGTGGTGTAATTTCTATGCAAAACATTGGCTTGTACACAAAGAGTCTGTGTGATGTTAAGAAAAACCTGAACGCAACATGTGTCTAAGTGCTGGTCGATGTCGGTTAGACACACCTTGCATGAGGAAAACTCCAAAAATGTTTTGCTTAGACATTTCAGCATTTACATTGATGTACCATAGACAATTCTTGCACCCTAAATCTACCACTATCAGACGCAAAAATGTGAGACCTTTCAAAAAAATGTATAACTCCATATGTTCAAAAATATCGCTTATTCACTTCTTAGTAGGTCTTCTTATGTTTGACAGCAGTAAAACAGTCAAATTACATCAAGGTAATATAACCGAGTTAACCGGTTAAACGCATTCCCTCAATGAAATAATATGAAATTAAATTTTTAGTCAACTACTCCTGATTTACATCAAATTGCGCTTCAATCAGTCGAAAATAAGAACTACGTGATTTGTTGGATCGAAAGTACAGGATCAAACTTACAAGATGCCTTCGATATATTGCGTTGCCTCAAGGAAACGCCGTACAGTTTTTATTTTCATCCTCGTTCATTTCTCAATTTGATGATTTCAAGTATCGACCCGGTCAATTTCATCACTGTTACTGCACATCGGCATGCGTTAATACGTTACAAATCATTCTTGTTTCAACGTGATTTTCCTTACATCAAATATTTCAATAAAGTTATACTCATATTGGAGTTTCAAAATCTATATCAAGAGTTACATGACAAATATTTCTCAGCTTTTTACGGAATAATTGACAAAATACCTCATAAAAATTCAGATTATTTCAACTCTAAAATGAAAAAAAACTACTGTCAAAACGAATCATTTAAACTCAACGGATGTTCGCGTTAGTCCTAACTCTTTGTCACATAGCGAATTTGCATCGCTTTTCAACTGTACGATCATAGCTTCTATTCTTTGTCTGCTCGCATCAACGGTTGAAATTGTGGCTCATTATTGGCTATTATTCCATGTTGAAATGAGCCTTTACGCTTGACACAATCCTCGTTACGCAGAGTTAACGGTAATTTTTTATACTTTTTGCTAATAATAATTCGTCGTTAATGTTTTTGTTTCAATAAACTCTAGCCAGCAGCTCATAGCTTTTATCATTATGCTGCTTGCATCAGCATTTGAAATTACGTATGGGCTAATATTTCATGATGAAATGAGCCTTTACGCTTGACGCAATCTTCGATACGCATACTTTACCGTATTTTTTATACGCTTTCCTAATGCTTTCACGCGATAATGTCCCCGCTGCTTTAAACTTTTGTCCTCCTGTAGTCGCGACCCTACCATATAATCAGTTAAGGTCACATCCATAAATATATTCAATTTCCGAGTGTGTAAGACCCACCCTAGGCTATTAAATTTTTGTTTACGGTGAACTATGCACCCTTAACTACCAATGTCGCGCAAATTAATAGCAACGGACATCATCTGCAGCTAACGCTTTGTGTTGTGCTGTGTAGCTTATTTTAAAAATACCGAAATTTATATCTAGACCATATGAATGTTCACGAGATTACGTCGCATAGGGTCAATAAAACCGCAACAAAAACACGGTGTGCTTAACACAGTCGAAAAGTGGAAATACCCTTAGCTAGCTACCCTTTAAAAATGATAAAAAACACGATGTCTAACACACCCTGTCGACGAGAGTGTGCCTGACACTATGTATATACATAGGTTCAAAAACGTTGGGGACATTATACGCCGTGTAATAATAATTATTTGTCGTTATTGTTTTTGTTTCAATAACCCTACACTGTAGGTGGGTTTTTGGCTAGATTCGTAATTAGGCCACAGAAACATTTAAAATTATTTGGTAAAAGAAAACTGCATATTAACTAATATCAGCGTAGTTTTGCTCTAAAAATAGGATGTTGAACCAATAACGAAACAGTATTCTGACGACTAACTTCGACATTTGGCTACTAGCAAGTGCCTTCTGAATATGAATAAAATGAACAAAATGAAATATTCTACCACAGCACATGTACAGTTGTCCACTGTATCTTTAGCGTACATGTGATAAGTGTGAATAACCCTTAATGGTCTATATAATGCGTCGTTCACAGAGAAATGTGTGCGTTTATTTGACATCGTCAGCATATACACACGTGTGTATGAAAACATTACATTCGACAGTATGTAACAACTTTCGTGAGTTGTTACACAAAGGGAGTTATGCGTAACGACATTCATACGTCGTTACGCATAAGCGCTTGTATGTAACGAGATTGCTAATGCTGCTAAATACAAGCACTTATGCGCAACCACATTCGTACGTTGTTACAAACAAGCGCTTGTATGTAACGACATTGCTAATGTAATTATGTCCTATTTGTTACCCTCGAATGTTTTTACAAGCATTTGCAGCTTTGTATGTCAAGCTTTCAACAGGCTTGTCCATACATGCTCAAAGTCCGAGGTCTCAGGGTATAGTAGTCAGTGTCACTTAGGCGGGAGGTCGGTAGTCTGCCTCCAAGGAAGTCAGCTGGTTGGCGGAAGCGTGGGGGTGGGACATAGCAGGTAGATGCAATGTTGAAATTTATGGCAGAGTCGGGTATTGAAAGGGTTACTGAAGCGACTGACTAATTTTTATTAACCCTTGAACACCCGATCTCGTTTGCGTATTGTGCAGTGTTTGACGAACTCAAGCCCGCGCCAAGAATCGAATCCTGGTCGCGTTGTAGGGAACGACGTCTGCAATCTACTGAGCAATCTTCGAGCTGTTGCTCGGTTCTTTAAGTAATTTCAGAGCGCCAGCGAATAACAACGCCTGGGCAAATACACGCACCCAATCCGACTTACTTAATTGGCACAACGCTTCACATACGCTCTAATGCCAATATTGGCAGAGTCGGCATGGTTGGGTTAATTGTGAAAAGTACGTCGTGCTGTTGTATTCAGCTGTAATTCGAGTAGCAAGTGTCAATTTGCAGCGTAGTAGTGTGTGAGTGATATATCCCTTTGCTGTATTTCAATCTAATGCATGAAATTAGGTATGTTTACTGTTGGAAATGGTGTCCATAACTTAATTCCAGTTAATGACATGGTGTACATTATATTTTATCGTAATTTTGATACACAACACATATTATACGTGACACATATATCTAGGCGCCCAGCAACGAACAAGTTTTTGTTATCTGTTTTCATCTGTTTATTACTGTGGGACTTTAAAGCGCCCAATTTGGGACCTTAACATAATCATTAAGTACATATCAGCTTCATTCGTTCCGTTTTCTGTGTGAATAATTGTAATAAAACCACACAAGTGTGCTATCAAATTCTGAAGTCACCACCGCACATTGATATACCAAAATTCTGCATTACAGTTACCCCCTCCCGCCCTTCCCGACAGGTTTGACGCCCCAACTTGCGCCTAACTCGCCAACCGATGTAAAGTTTCGAAAAAGTCGGGAAACATTAAGGAAACCTAGGGAACACTTTAGTAAAAATCGCCAAATGGCGAAAATTTAGCGCAATCAAAGAAATCATGAACTTCTATAAATTTCAACATTGTAGCTACCTGCTTTGTCCCGCCTCCCACCCTTCCGCCAATGAGCTGACTCTCTTGGGACGCCGAAGACTGACCTCCGGCCCCCGACGCACTGTCTACCATACCCTGAGAAGTCCTAATTTTAGCACGTATGTTTAAGACGGTTCGCAACAACATTCGATTGATGTTACAAAGCTGCGAATGCTTGTAACAACATTCGAGCGTAACAAATAGGAAGTAACAACATTAGCAATGTCGTTACATACAAGCGGTTATTCGTAACAACGTACGAATGTTGTTACGCATAAGCGCTTGTATGTAACAACATTAGCAATGTCATTACATACAAGCGCTTATATGTAACAACCTACGAACCTTGTTACGCAGAACCCGATTTGCGTGACAACTCACGAACTTTGTTACATACTATCGAATGTATTGATTTCTGCTGACGATATCGAGTAAGCGCGCACATTTCTCTGTGAACGATGCATAATTTCTACGAACAAATGCAAAACATTGAATTTGCATTAAATTATGCCGTATACAGTAACTTCGTATAAGTGTTGGGTAAAATGTGAATAATATATTATATAAGTGTGTGGTCGATGTATGCCGTCGGACTTTGTAGTATGTCACCTGCGCAACAAGTTAGCTGGGCAAACAGGAACAAACAGAAAAACGTGATTATCATGAAGCTATCCTGAAACAGTAGAGGCAGGTCATCGAGTAATGCATGTTAATTCACAGTATATTATAAAATACATATACTTATATCTAATAAAATGATCTATATTACCAAGAGTGCATTAGGAAGAGTATGACACTTCCCTGTACTCACATGTTAGCCTTTGTGTGATGATGCGGGCTTTTTTTGGGGGTTAGGTCGCACTCCCCAGAAATTGGGGGTCCAACCTACCCCCCAAAAAAAAACTGGGGGTCCGACCTACACCACCCAGAAACTACGGGGGCAGGCCGAAAATGCCCGTATCATCATACACGGGCTAACATTAGAGTGCAGGGAAGTGTCATTCTCTTTCCTAATGCGCTCTTGATATACAGATACCCTCTGCTGCTGCTGCGACGTAGGTCGTTTGTATTATTGTATCTTCTGCCTGTTCTAAATGTAGAACATCTTTAAAACTGGCAAAACCCTGTTTGCCATGTAACTTTTGAAAGGACCCGCTTGATCAGGCTCAAGTTTGCTCCATTTAATTTGTCTCAACTATTTAACACCCAACGATTTTTTTAATTTGAACATAAAAAATTGTACATTTTCAGCGGTTTTGCCTAAAATCACTGCTGCACAGCGTCAATGAGCTCTTAAAAGAATTGATATGATAATTTGAAAATATTAATAAACTTTTAAAAAACCAAATGTTAAAGAGAGGGTATATTGCAAGCACAACAGAAAACAGATAAAACGTAAATTTTCAATGTATTTCAAAAGAAGTATTCTTAAGAATTTTATAAATATGGCATTGTTTTAAATTTCAGTAATATTTCGAATCAGAAGCGTTATTTAGAACATACAATTCGGAATTTATATATAAAAGTATTTTTCACAGCATTTTCGAGCACAGGCGAAGTTTATTCGAGAACTAACACCAATGATATAGTCACAGAAATGTAAAAACCCACCGTCTGTTCTCAATAAAACCAAACGTTTCTATGTGATTATAAAACTATGGAATAGTTATCAGACGTCAAGAGAGATTTTCACAAATACATTTTTGAAAATCTGAATGACCAAAAGCTGTAACGCTTAGTAAGGTATTTTAAAAAAGCAAGTATTTTCAAGAACATATAGCAATTTTTTTTATTTTTGGATAAAAATCGGCAACGCAATGACTCGGCTGTAATGGAGACACAAGCCTTAAGATATAATATAACATCCTCCTATCAAACATTAGCAAACCGAGATTCCCGGGTTTCATAAAAACTTTTAGTCGGGTTGCGTACTGGGTTTAAATATTACAAGGAAAATGGTTTATGGAGCACGACGACGCTTCCAAGACATGAAATATTACGACACTAAAGCCAAAGGCTCAAGCGAATGTCTGTTTTAAAACAAAGACCGATAGTCTGATCCAGAAACGTACCAACAAAAAGGACGGCCGCTATCGGCAGTAGGTCGAATTTCGTAATAGATTATTTAAAGCAGTTTTTATCGCGGTGCAGTTTGACGATATAAAGTTATTCTCTTAGATTGCAGATAAAAAGAATTGAAATATTTTCCACATGCGGTGGTCCCAATAAAATGCTGTTAAATTTGGTGAATGGACCCTGTAACGTTCAAACAAGTACTAGAACAAAGTAGATGTCAATTTTTATTCAAATTGACAATCGAATTCCTATTTGTTGCACATAAATATAATATTAATCTTTTAAAATGATTCTATGTGTCCGTAAACTTGAAGCGATGATAGTATAATATAGAAAACCCAAAGAAGTACAAACACGATCGCAGTAGCTATTTTGGGTCCTGTTGGGCCGCCCAGTTCTCCGCCACCGAACGCTCTAATCAAGCGCCTTGCCACAAAAATAGCTATACAAATCAGGGCACAGATGACAAAAATAGTTACGGTGAACGCAAGATCGCCAGCCGGAACACAAAATCGCTTCTTTTTGGCTTTCCAATAAATTGCGGCGATAGTCCATGGGACGCCAAGTCCTAAAAAATTATAAGATTGATACCATACCATAGATTTTTATGGCCGATCATCTAACTGATTTTGCGATTTTGATGGGTGGTTGGATAATTTGTCAGGAGGTCCGAGCATCAGGGAGAAGGGTAATAGCTCTCACGAGCATGCATGGTAGCTTTGTTTGGACCGTCAACGTCATCACAGCACGGTGGTAGTTGGAAATTCCGGTCAAACATTAGGTCAAACTATTGTCTCTTCGTCTCCCACATGAACTGACCGTTTTCTCTCTATTTTGCCCAACGCAGCATGGCAGCGGCTAACAACATTGATTTTCACATTACGTGCTGCGAATGTGTATATGTCAGGTTGAAAGCGATACTTCGGACGGATATCTCTAAAATGTTGCACTTGTCACATGCATATACATAATAGGTTGCCCGATTTGAGTACAATTTGCACTTACACTGAATGTCCTGAAATACGGATTGCACATAACGCCTTAAATATTATATATTGTTGTGCCGAATTCTACTAGGAAATGTGCTTTTATTCTACAAACTCAATAAGTCTATTTTGAGCTAAAATTATCAATTTTGTATTTATTTTGTCATAAACATGAGAATGTTTGGTCCATTAATTTGAGTTATATTTTCAAAACTCTCCCAGTGAAAGATCTACAAGTAATATGTTTTCGAATATGAACATCTTTACAATTTACAAACATTACGACTTGGAGTGTTGCAATTTGAATTGTTGCTGCTTCTAAGGAATGTGAAAGATAATTTCATTTGATTTTGGTTATTCCCTTTAGAAACCTTATGTCCACATGACCCAGCGATAATATCAGTTACAACCGTCCAAAACAATATATAAAAACAAAATAACTACTAACCTAAAAATACGTTGACCGAGTTACTTCCCATTACGTTTCCGATAGAGTTGTCAGCTGTTGGTTCTTGGACTGCAGCAAGGCGACTCGCAAACAAATCCGGTAAACTCGTACCCAAAGCAACAAATGTTATAGCCGTACACGGATCTCTGAGCCCGACAAGGCATCCAAATATCGCAGCGAAATCGCCGACGATCGCTGTTAGGAGTCCAATCAGGGCAAGGCCCACGAAAAACGTAAGCCAACCCCCGCAGAGTGTTGGCGGAGGGACAAAAGCGAAAATGAGCTTCCACCCAAACGATGCAACATGATGAGCATAGTCAAACGGAACCGCCTCTGGTAGATTTCCATCGTTGACATTCAGGGCACGCCGAAATTGGTCCTTCCAACTGGACGGACCTAAAACGCTAAGCTCTTCAGTGTACTGTTCGGTAAGACGAGATGTTGTATCCATCCATTCAGCTGCATTTTCGTCACTCACAATTGTTACTGTTGTTTTGCCTGCGGTTTTGCTGCGATGACAACTGCCTTTTTTCACAGATTTAAGACGAATCTGAAAATGATAGATAATATGTGTGTCCAGAACGCAAAACTGAATTGTAAAAGATTTTAGAATTTATGGTTTGTTTAATATCTTCCAAAGCTCTAAAAATGGAAATTACATTATGTAATATCTATATATTCAGTAATATATTATAAATTACATATAAAAACAAGCATACATCAATAAATTATTACATGAGAAAGTGATACGTGCTTGTGGGAATTGAAAGGAGTTTTATTACAATTTTTACCTTCAAAGAAAGAAGTTACAGCAGTTTTTGGATTAATAATTTATTAGTCCCCTGGCTACGTAGAAGTTATGGCATAACAAAAACTCCCGCATCGCAGGTTCTATCGTAAGACAGTAATTCCATTGGAAACTTATGCAGGGCTGTTGGGGACAGCGTCGGAGACTGAAAAATATGATTTAGTGTGTGTGACAGAAGCATGCCAAATAATGAATTTCTCCAACTAACCGCAAAACCGTTTCGGCTAATGTAGCTTAAATAGAAATTAATTGTAATAAAGAGAAATAAACTGGAATACGAAAATAAAATATGGTACAGTACCTAGTTCTTGGTATATATCCTCCTGTCCTAACTTCTTGGTGTTGGGTTTGTATAATTTGAATAATGTCACATAGCTAGTGCAAATAGTTCCTGACAGTCATCCCATAGGGACACCTAGTTTCAACCAATATCTCCGTCCAAACAAAAGGGTTTATCTTAATTTGCACTAAGAACAACACTGGCTCCGTCAAAAAGTTGGTGTCCCCAGAAGGTGTAAGTCGATACCTATTATATATGTCGTTTTTTAACTCGGTCGCAACTCAGTTTATTTGATCAAACAAAAAACAAGAAAAAGAAAAGAAAAATTATGAAAAAGCAAAACTAACCTGGAACGTTTCGGTCTTTTCAGGAGCAACATCGTTGATGATTGGAATAATAATGTTCTTTCGAATTTCACCGGGCATAAACATGAGCTCTCCTTTGCCACCGATATAGTCGTCGCCATCTTTTGCTGTCTTTTCAACGGTTTCCCAACCAATAATTGTCAATTCCTCAAAAGCGCCACTTCGAGCAACGCCAACAGCCAGATCTCCTATGGTTTCCATTGCCATAATAGCTGTTCGTTCGAACCCAATTATTTTCTGCTTCTCACCGGATACAATTTTAACCTCGGCGATATTGTTTTTTCCAATTGCGACTGTACCAACTGCCGACCGGCGGCTTGGAGGATCCAATTTAAGATAAAAAATTTCATCGGGCTCCTCAGGATCGTCTTCTGTGAGTGGAACTGTTATTAGGAGTTCTCTTTCGCCTCGCTCGAACCACACGGTTTTCGAAATTCCACGATAGTCTTGTCCAGCTAGTGCTGTTCCATCGATAGTTTCCAGATGAACGTTACATTCTTGTCGAGTATCGCCAGTTCTGACAATACGTACAACTGCTTCCCGCTCCGATTCTAGGGCGGCAAAACGGTCTGCCGCAAATTCGACGACACTCACTCGGCCCTCGTCGCCGCCTCCAGCAGCATTTTCGGTTCCAGGCCGCTTTTGATCAACTTTACCATTATCATCATCGGCATCGTTTAGGCCGGGCTTCTTGTTACCCATCCATCCCGAGGCTTTGAGTCGATAATACGAACGATTATGCGGCACATCTTTGGCCATTTCTTGGGCGACCAATGCGGCGATTTGTTTCGATGTCATATGTGGATTGCGCAGTGCATAACGACGTTGTATTTCTTCTTGTTTGAACTTTGACCATGAGCGATCATGAGGACGATCGGATCGTTCAATTTCGTCACGTATGGCTTGTACATCACCGTAGCTGTAGCCGGAATCAAATGTGTCAATGTCGTCTGTGCTGGGTCGCGTTTTACGCTTTCCTTGGCAACAAATTTGCTTATCAGCCAAATATGCCAATATAATCAAAACCGCGAAATAAAAAAGTGTTAGAACGGCTTCCCATATTTCCACCTAAAATGAAGTCAGCTGTATTTCCATCTAAAATTAAGTCAGCTGTACAGATATGAAACGTTACTTGCATTCTCTCATAAAAAGGTAACCCAAATTTAAAACACTTCAATATTGGTATCCTAGTGACAAAAAACCCATAAATGCCAAAGAAAACTGAATCCTAATTTCGCATTGTTCAAACTTGTCACGTCTTCCAAACATGGGACACCGCCCCAATCATCAGGAGAAAACGGCGACACTGGTACAAAACGTTAGTTAGTGATTGTTACTGGCGATAAAAACGTTAGTTGCTTTCACACTTCTTTCATTCTGAGCACCACTGCCGCATCACACTAAGGACATATCATGTTTATTAATAACTTTGTTCAGTGTTTCGCATCGGCCTACAACTGTTATCGAATACCTTTGTAGATAATGTCGGAGCGATAGAAATACATAGAACATTTTTTACTTTTTTAGCTGACCCGATCTAAA
>JASANE010017121.1:0-13442 GCA_030248225.1 Trileptium ribeirensis
CAACCATTTGACCCTGAGCTAAATCCGTCAACGTCGTGATCCGGATAACCCGGAATTTAGCAATACATCCTGTTTGTTGTGTACTTCATTAGGTCATGTTGCTATCGGACTACAGGAATATTCGTGAAAAGTTTGAACAGTGTTCACACGTTCTAACTTACAAAAAATGCAAAAAGATGCTTTCAAATTTTTATCAAAATTTGAGCAAAAAATTTGACGTGTGAACGCAGCTTAAAAGATTCAGCGACAATAAAACGGATCGAAATCGATGTTTAAGTTGCAGAATACAAGATCATTCAATGCCATAGGCTCATTTGTAAAACTGATAGAATCTTTGTTCTGAACTGACAGCTCTTATAATTTTTTTTCTACTACTGAGTGTAATAATCATGCAATATGATGATTGCTTAGCGGAAGCGTCAATTGGAATAGGATCAGTGATTATCAAAGCCGGTTAATGGTGTGGTGGGGATTAGCACGTCTGTTGTGCGCGCGGAAGACCCAGTGTTCGATTAGCGGTAGGTCCATACTTTAGCTTGAGCTGAATATCAAAACTAATAATATTAATTACACAATTTGTACTCAGTTATTAGTGAACACGTTTAAGTCTATTTGCTTTTTGCAGTTTTAGATTTAAAACTAAAGGAAACTTAATTAGTATTTTGACGCGGGGTATCCGATTTGGGTTTTTGTTACTAAAAGAATTATTTCTTGGTATTCTTTCGTAGCTAAACGTTGAATTTGGCAATAAATGCATATCGATGTTTCCTGATTTTTCGTAATTTATAACAAAAATTATGAAAGTGATTCGTTAAGATGCATAACTTTTTTAGTCGGGAAGACAATCGTATTAGGCCGAAAAGGAAGGTCAGAAAACTACAATGGCAGCAATCAACTGTCTCGCAGAGAAGATGGTTATTTTCGATATAATTTTAGGTTTGAGCCACGGATGTGGGAGTTCAACTTTTAGCACAAACCGAGCCCTAAACCAACTCAAAAAAATATGGGACACTATTTGACAATATGTGCGGTAATTCTGTTTATGCCATGTAGTGCCGTGGAGGACGATCATGTAATTTTAGGGCACTAGCTTTAAAGCAGAATTTCACTCAGGGATCTGACGTTTAGGGTCCTTGGTCGATTCCGTGTCAATGGAGTCCATCGAAGCGGAAAAGTAACGTGCCCTGTTTGGAATATGTACCTATGTTTTATAATCTGAAGTTTTTATATTTACTATTATTCCTAATATTTACTATTATTTTGTATTTTTGCAAAAAGCAATCATTACAAAGCAATATAATTACCTACCGATACATGATTTGTAATCGCTGTACAGCGTATATCCAGGGCGACACGAGCATTCGACCCCGTTAGCAACATCACGGCAAATATGTTCACACTGTCCGTTCTTTGTAGAGCATGACTCGCGGCGTTCTAGAACAAGGAAAAACCATCCAAAATACAAGCCGAAACTTGGATCATGGGTCGTTTTATCTCTGCCGTTCACAATACTTTATTGTCAAAAAAATTAGATTCCTGATTATTGATATTGCAATCGATGCTACACTACTCAAGCAAAACTTTGAAACCTGGAAATAATAAAATAAAAATTTCAATTCATGTTGGACTAAGTTAGTAAGATCGCATTTTAGAAAAGACAACCCGTTTTCAGCTAATTTATAATGGAAAAAACTAATTTAATACTTCAAATAAACGTGGTAACGCGAAAATCCGGAAAAAAATACAAATATTTAAATATTGCTGCAATTATGAATAAAATGAAAAAAATGTTAAACAAACAAAAAAATTTACGAACTTACCTTGACAATACTTTCCATCGGGTCTGAGTTCATATCCAGTCGGACACGAGCATACGACACCAACCGTAACATCGGTACATTTGTGGGAACAACCGCCATTGTTGACTATGCATCGTTCACGGGTTTCTGAAATATGGAGAAAAAATTATTTAGTGCTGCTAGAGTGACGTCAAAACTTGTGTTGTAAGCTGTGAATAACGAGATGGTAAAAAACTAGACGGGTTGGGTTTCTACAATTTTGGAGTCATATGTTCAACCTGACGCCTGCTATATTGTGATCTATGCTTCTATTATACTATAATAGTTCTGCTCGTTAATATTTACGAATCTGTGTAGTCTCAAATTTGGCATATAAATTGAGCATTCATCAATTCCCGTCAATAGAATAAACATAACAAAGATTTCAATCGTCGTTTCTTAGTTCCATATTAGTCCCAAAATTATTTTATCTCGTACGTAACATCATTTATTTGCTTCGAACAAAAACGACTCCAAATGTAAAAAATTCAGGAGCTATGCGGGCGTTGAACGCGCACCTTCTGGAACGGTAGGATGGAAAAACTAGATATCTTGGCCACGTTTTAACAAATGTGTACTGCATTATATTGCTGCTCATTACAGCTGTTTCGAGATTTGAAACGCTGCACTAATATTTTAACGTAAAAAAGGACACCTTAAGATATAATGCTTTATGGTTAATAAATAATTTTGTTCGATTCTTATGCTAAAGTAGCAATTAACCCTTGCTACTTTTCGACGTCCTCCAGGCAGAACGGTCCCTAGTTAACTCTTACTATTTTTATACCGTCGTAGTTACTATATCTATGCTTTTCTGCTTGCTGGATTCGGTACTTAGTGTTAATAATCAACAAATATTATCAGTAACTATGGGGCGAAACTTACCAATACATGATTTTTGATCACTATGCAGCTCGAAACCCGGGCGACACGAACAGCTAACTCCAGCGGCTGTATCTGTGCAAATATGACTGCATTGTCCGTTGTTGACGTAGCAGCGATTTCGAAGCTCTGAAAAGCACTTGGTTTGTTAAAAACAGTGAAATTGATTTATATTCAGTGCTTCGAGAAAGAATAAAATAACGCCAGAGCAGAAACATTCTATTATTTGAATATGTTTGATTGCTGAAAGCAGCATCAACACATATTCGGAGCAGTGACGCTTTCTCTAAAATATATTGTACAGTACAAAAATTTATAATGTTTGAAATACATTTATATTTAGAAGACAGCTAAATGTTATAATCTGCATTTCGACAAATATGTGTTGGGAAAATTTTCATCACAAAGCATAAACATTTGTAACCAAAAAAACCGCAAAAAGAAATTTGTAACAAACAAGGTTAAAATAGATACCATTTTCTAAACCAAATTGCCAAATGTCACATGGTACCAAAATAGTCCCTGTGTGTTCAGAATTGACCAATTTCGTTTTCCGTAGGACCTATACATAAAATTGCCCCTGTGTGTTCAAAATTGACCAATTTCGTCTTCCGCAGGACCCATATATAAAAGTGTCCCTGTGTGTTCAAAATTGACCAATTTCGTTTTCCGCAGGACGCATATATAAAAGTGTCCCTGTGTGTTCAAAATTGACCAATTTCGTTTTCCGCAGGACGCATATATAAAAGTGTCCCTGTGTGTTCAAAATTGATCAATTTCGTCTTCCGCAGGACCCATATATAAAAGTGTCCCTGTGTGTTCAAAATTGACCAATTTCGTTTTCCGCAGGACGCATATATAAAAGTGTCCCTGTGTGTTCAAAATTGACCAATTTCGTTTTCCGCAGGACGCATATATAAAAGTGTCCCTGTGTGTTCAAAATTGACCAATTTCGTCTTCCGCAGGACCCATATATAAAATTGACTCTGCGTGTTCAAAATTGACCAATTTCGTTTTAGAGGGGCATAGCCGCTGGACCCATATATACAATTGAAGCGACAATAATACATTTAATAATAAATATTCAAATTAATCAGTAAGATTTAATTTGCATGTAACATTGGGATTACTAGTCTTTATCGTTTGATACCAGTTCAGTTTCAGTCCCTAGTAACCGCCCCTTCTTTGACAACTTAGGCCACTTAGACAACGCCACATTGTCGTTATGTTGTTGTTATGATTTAAGTAATAGTTGTAGCACAGCTATCGTGCGTTAAGTGATTTGTACGCGCGGTTGTGACGAGTTCAGACGAGTGCGTCAGCACGAGTTTGAACGAGTTAAACAACACAACCGGGCGTATAAATCACTTGACATACGCTTGGCTGTGCTACAACCGACTTGTAATACAGCTAATTTAGCTAACCGTGCGTTAAGTCAATTTGATGCACTGCTTTAACTATATATGCTGTGTTACAAGTAAACTTATTTTATTTAAGTAAACATTTTGGTAGGGCCCGACGCAAGGTTTACAATAAATATATCATAAATAATTCATACAAAATATGACAACATACGTCTACAAGTTACGTCATTGGTTGGATTAATAAATAAACGATTTGGTCAAATAGCGTCGTCATAGCTCAGCGTTGAGCGAGAGCAACTGTCTACGCAAATCGCTCGGAACACCGACAGCAGTTTGGTCAACGCTAGTCAAAATGCAAACTAATTCATGCAGTGAAAAGTTATATAAACTCTTCTATTCATTTTCTGATAAAGCCAGACCGAGGCTTTACAATAATATAACCTAAAATAGGCAGGTAATACGTATGTAATGTGTAGAATTGCGGAAAATGATGACATACGTCTACACGTAACGCCATCGGTTGTAATTTCATAACCGGGATTGCAACTGCAGATGACTCCAAGTTCCACGTCCGTGCAGCGTTGTTGGCACCCGCCATTGTTTTGAGTACATCGAATGCGAGCTTCTGAAAATAAAAAAATATCGCAATCGATAAAAAATAAATAAAATAGATATATAAATTAGTACATAATACATAAGTACATAAATAAATAAATAAATCTAATAATTAAATGATAAATAGCTAGATAAATAAATCAATAAACATAACTAAGCAAATAACAAAATGACAAATAATTAAGTAAATAAATAGATTGCACAAGAAAATGAATAAATAATTAATCAATCAATATAAATAAATGAATAAATATATAAAGTAATGAATAAATAAATAAAAATATATGAAAAATAGACAAATCAACGTAAATAAACAATTAAACAAATAAATAATTATATTAATACATAAGTATATAGATACTTAATGTGTGTTCACACGTCAAACATTAATAAATAAATAGATTGAATAAACATATAAATGAATAAATAATTAATCAATCAATATGAATAAATGAATAAATATATAAAAAAGAATAAATAAATAAAACACATATGAAAAATAGACAAATAAAAGTAAATAAACTATTAAATATATAAATAATAATATTAAAATAAGTATTCAAAGTAAATATGGTATCGGTTATGGTTGCTTAGGGTATATAGATATTTCCCTGACACAAAAGTTTACTTACAGTTCTACAATTGGTGTCTAGTGTCTTCTTGGTACGCGGTATTAAATATGACCACCTTTATTTAAAAATATATATATAAACCCTTAACGTCGTATGGCTTGTAGCCTTTCAACGTCAATATTTCTTGTATAAATAGTAATTTCGAAGCTTTGTTTCGGAAAAAGAAACAAAAAATTCAAAATCTGTCGGTGATTAGTATATAGTTTTCCGAAATTTGTACTAAAATATCTTATTTGCTAACGTTACTTGTTAGGTATCGTCTCGCATCGTAAGCAAATATATATCAAACAACACTTTAGCAAATATATATCAAACAAATTTAAACATTAAAAGACTTCATACGTTTAAATAATTCCTAATTAATTACCAATAATAATTATACTTTTTAATAAAATGATATTTCATTTTCAACATGACCAATTTGTGATCGAATCGTTCTGATAAGAATCCCTCAAGTTTTTAAAACCACCTTAAATTACGAGCAAAAAATGGCTCGGATTTTATAAAACACCGGAAACAAATCTTTTAATTCTTCACAAAATATTGAGCAATTCTTGAAAAAAACACAGATATTCGACTGCATAAATTGAAAAATAAGTTAAAGTTTTAATTATTTATTGTTAATATCATGACGCAAATTTTAGGATAATAATTTCGATTCATGCAATATTTATGCTAGAACATGCAACATACACAAACTGTTAAGAGGTAATAATTACCAATAAGTAGCCGAAATGTTGTCAGAATGACAACGAATGTTAAAGGCATTTCGTGGAATCGTTAAACAAATATAGAAAACGGTCCACCGTTACGGCCTAATATTTTTGATTTTTCGATACTTTCATGGAGTTTACATATGATCAGCCGTCTATGATTGCAATAATTTTATGTGTTTGAAATGGAATAAAGATTTAAAAACGCCGGGAAATTACAACTATACAATTTAGGAGCTGTATAAATTTAAACAAAATATGTTGGAACTAAATGCGTATATTAAATGGTTTAAAGTATTAAAGGTACCCTAAGTTGAACTTAATCTCCGGGAGCTGATATGAATCTCACACATCTTGATAATCGCAGCCTGAGTTACCGCAGCACAAAACGTGAAGGCCTGACGGTTTGGACACGGAAAACCATGTTACTTCCCACCGCTAACTCGTACCCATTATATAGGCTGGTACCAACATTTTGAAGAGTATTTTATACTAAGTAACGTTGAATGCGGTCCGTTTTGTTCGCTTATCTTGGTCTGTTCGCGACTGTATCCCAAAAACCTTCGAAGGACACATATTTGGCATGATTTTAACCAAAATCTCTTCCTGATGCAATAGCACAACCGTTTGAAATGATTCCTACTGAAACCCACTGTTTCAAAGTACCAAAGCTACCAAAAGCTATCTAGTCAGTGAGCAATACCCGTTAAGGACAGCAAACACCTATGACGTGAAAAAGCTGCATGGCAGCCCCCTGTTCACGTCCCGTCCGCAAATATACCCACGATTAGTTTTACTCAACTAATACATTTACAGACGCCTATGAGGTGTAAAATGGTGTGTTAGTTTCCCGTTGACGCCCCCTAACCCAAACAAGCCAATTGGATTCCTCTTACTCAGCTGAACTGTTAGTCACAGACAAATGTATTTCTGAAAACACACAACCATAACAAAATGACCACACACTTACCGATGCAAGACTTTTCGTCGTCGTACAGCGTATAGCCCGGTCGACACGAACAACGAACCCCATTTTCAATATCTCGGCAAATATGTTCACACTGACCATTATTTACCGAACAGCGCTCGGTTTTGCCTGTTGCAGTATTAACACGTCAATATATACATGTGTTTGTGTATTTATTATTTCATGTAGCCGCTTTTGATGTTATACCCCAAATTATAAAACTCGTTAATTACACCTCTAAAGTGCATCGTGAGTTTGACCTATTTTTAATTCTTAAATAATTTTTAATTAAAAATTCCTAATTTTCCACTATTTTTATGCTAAATTTCTCGTCTTTTTCTTAAATTTTCGACATCCTGCATCGTTCGCATAAGAAATAGTTTTTTCCGAATAAACCCAACGTATTCAATAAAGCATCAATTCTTCATAATTACCCTGGCATTACAACTGTGGCGTACGAAAATAGATTTTAGAACATATAAATAGCGACAAAGGGTATTTTACAAGGAGACTGTATTACACCGGAATGTACTAACGAAGCATTTAGGCGTCAAAATATTTTGCTGCAGGCATTAGAAGCAATACAGATTATGACATAAGAGAAACTAGTTCCACATCTAAATAGGCGACAGATTAATAGTGAGCCGCACCATACATAAATTGCAAATACTGCGTGAGTCCAGTTTAGGTGCTGGGTTGCTCTTTTGTCTTTGCTGTTCAGATCTATCTCAGCCATGACATAATAAAAGTCGTTGACAGGCAAAACCTATTAATCAGTACTACGAAAATTAAGAAAGCAGGTTGCAATACGCATTCCAGTTACCGTGTTTTTAAAGCTGTTTAAATTTTCATACAACGCCATGCAATTAGTAGGAAGTAGCTTCAAATTTTGCAGTTGTAAACAGGAACGGTGAAGTCAAAAAATTATAGAACGTAAGCCAAAACGCCGACATGTATGGTTTGTTTGCTCGCTTATCTAGCTTCGTTCAAAATTCCAGCAACTATAGTTTTGTAGCTCAATGGCTAGAGCAAAAGTTTAGGTGTCAGGCTATCCGTGATCGAATCTCCGCCACGTCGACAGGTGACAGCTCATCGTTACGGAAAATTTATAACAATTACAGGTCTAAATTTGGTTCACACACTCTAACTTTTTGCTCAAATTTTGATCAAAATTTGAAAGTTAGTTTTAAAGGAAAATTGCGACGTGTCAAAATTTGAGCTCAAAGTTTTTCAGGTGATATATCTCTTCCATGATTGGCTAAAGGAATATCATTGAAAAGTGTTCACACATCACGTCCAAACTTTACAGGGATTGCAAAAAGATGCTTTCAAATTTTGATAAGAATTTGTGGTAAAATTTTCATCAAACTTTGAGCAAACAGTTTGAAGGCGTGTTCACAAGCTCCAGCTTTTTGCTCAAATTTTGATCAAAATTTGAGCTCAAATTTTGATCAAAATCTTAACCCTAATTTTAATCAAAATTTGAAAGCATCTTTTTCGTAATTTTGGTGCATTTGAAAGTATGAACACTGTCCAAACTTTTCAACGATATGTCTTTCGCCAATCATCGATGAGATGCATTGCCTGAAAAAATTTGAGCTCAAATTTTGATCTCAAATTTTGAAATGACGCTACTTTCCTTTAAAAATTACTTCAAATTTTGATCAAAAGTTGACCAAATTTTGAGCTCAAAATATGAGAAAAAGTTTGCGCGTGCAAACACGCCTTAAGCGTGTGAAGTAAGCCTTTAAGGAATATTATTGGAAAATTTTGAACAGTTTGACTTACCAAAAATGCAAAAAAAAAGATGCTGTCAAATTTTGATGACAATTAGAGCTCAATTTGATGAAGTATTTATTAAATCGAGTAATAGCTCTAGCGGACATATGTCAAATAGGTTTTTGCAGTGTTAATAATGTGCAAAGAAATCAATTAAATTGCTAAATATCTAAAATGCCAAAAAAGCAGCTATAATGCTATTGTTTGCAGCTAAAAAACTATGCGACAAACTACGTGCAAACTTTAGGGCGGACAGCTTTAAAATTCAGAAATATGAACTAATAACTTATTAACTATTAAAAGCTTTAAAAGGACATGCTGACGAGCTTTATTCACTAAAAATCATACTTTTATATGCTTAAATTTCGTTCACACGTTTCAAACTTTTTGCTCAATAATTATTTAATCTCAAAATTTGACCAAAATTAAACTCTTATTTGTATACAAAATATTGCGTTCAAAATTTGAGCAAATAGAGAGCTCAAGATTTGAAAGCGGATTAGGATTCATGAACAAGTATAGGTTAACTATAGTATTGCCAGGTAAGGAAAACTTTTGCCTCGCATAAATATATTTTAAGGATAATAGCCCAACAGGCCCGTGTCAACTTTAGGGGCCGGACGTTATAACGTTAGAAAAAAGAACAGCTTAAAGCGGGGGTTCGGGGGCGGCAGCCCCCCGACTTAGGTTTTGGCTTAGTGTATGTTTCATATAAAGACCTTAGCTTAGACTAAGACTAAGGCTTAGTCTTAGTATATCGAGAATGGCATGGCATGCATTATACTTAGCCCCTGAAGTTGACATTGGCCACCCAACAAATCAATGTTTGTAGGAAGTATTACATGGATGCGAGAAAGTGGCAAAACTCAAGACATAAAATTTTATGCAAACTTCTAAATGTTCTAACAGAAAATAAAGATGAAATAATTTTTTCATATAGGATTAAGTGTACTTATGTGCTCGACAGAACGAATATAACAGATGTGCCTTCAGGAGATTGATATTGACGATCTTGGTTGTAACACCAGTAAAGTATAGAAAATTTTGTTTGCTTATCTGATAATGTAGCCGTCTTTCGGCCTACCTACAGGGATTGTAGGGGTTACTGTAAGGTTCGCTAGGGTGGATGGTTACCTTCCGAAGTTTCTTGGGAAGCAAGAACTATCATATTGTCAATAACAAAACGAAGTGAGAGCAGGTATAGAAGGCAGTGGTGACTGGTTTTCCGATTCTCGCTTTAACATGGGTGTTTATTGGCTAGCTGTTAGTTGGTAACCCCTAGGTACCTTTGGCTTATAGTCGATAACTGCGGGCAACCTATGAAGCTATGCCTAGAACCATTGCGGAGTAGGCCAGAAAAGCGACCACGTCATCGAATAAGGTAAAGTAAGTGAGTATGACTGAGCCGTAGTAGGCTTACACAAATTTTGTTACACTTAACTATTTTGTTCTAGTATTAAGCGCGAACAACCACCCATTGTACTGGCGGGTTTTAGGCTAACAGTTGAAGAATTTCCAAAAAGTTTATGTTTAGGACGAATATACACTTAGGATTAAGAGGTGGCAAAGGTTTAGGTTCGTAGGTAGGTTGAAGAAATTTTAGTTACCAACATCCATATTATTTTAAAATTACTCAGTCACTGTGTCGCTCATAAAATGTTTAAAGCGAGTTCTTTAGTAATTTCAACGGCTACGAATATTAGGAAACAAACATACTACAAGCACTAACGTAGAAGTATTTTTAGTTTAGTTATGGTAAAACTGGGATAACATGGGTTTGGCTGGGGATCAAATATCAAAAATCACATATCAAATGACTTTCCTTTCAATTTCTTGGGCATTTTCACTCGATTTTGTTATGTCTTTGATGTCAAAACTAATTTGAAACGTACAAAAATAGCATTATTAGTCTTAGTTGGTTTTATACAATATTAAATTGCTAACTCTGCATGCAGTTTCTGAAATTTATCCCCTGACACAGAAATATTATTTAGACTTACTATAAAAAAACACGCAACTCTAGAGATATTAGTTCTACAAACTACATAATGGATTTAAATGGTAAATTGAAAGCATCGACTACTTATAAGAAGCTAAAACAAAGCAGCTAAATACTACAAAGACAAACTATACACGAGACAATATAATTTCAACTTGTAATTTCAAATTTTTTTATTTAAATTTTACAGTTTCAAAAGTAGAGCCACGAAAAGAAATTATAAATCACAATAAATTTAGTATAGGACATGCCAAAATTAAGCTTCCAAATTAACTAACAATTCAAAAAACGCCTTACCGCGACACGTCTTTCCGTCACTTTCAAGCACATAACCGCTATTACACGAACATACAACCCCTGTCGAAACATCAGTACATAGTTGAGCGCAATTTCCGTTCGAAAGGCTGCATTTTTCGCGAACTTCTAAAATATAAAAGAAAAATAAATAGGATTTTCTTCAATTCTAACGCCGTATGTAAGCTAGGTTATATGTTTATGCTTTACTACTGCACCCAATAATTCAGTTTCTTTAGGGTTTTTAATAAAAACGCAACAGTGCAGCATTTATTGCGTTATAAGAAGTATAATTAAAGATTCTGCTATACAAATCTGTGTCAAAATTCAAACCTTACGGTGCGTACTTAAAAATGCTCTACACAAGCTGCGAAACCTGCTATGACGAAGCTGTGAAAAACGTATTTTCATTTAAGCTTATCGGCAAGCAGGATTGAAGGTTATGCGATCCTTGCAACTTGAGCAACGCTAACTTTTAAAATTACTCTTGATGCTTCGCTGGGACTGTTGGGCTTACAAATATTTCTAGATCTCTTCGAAAACTTTTTCGACTCTACATCCACTACACGTCGGTACAGCCTATGTGCTCTGCACACGGGCGCAGCAAGACCAAGAGAGTAATTTTAAAAGTTAGCGTTGCTCAAGTTGCAAGGATCGCATAACCTTCAGATCCTGCTTGCCGATAAGCTTAAATGAAAATACGTTTTCACAGCTTCGTCATAGCAGCAGCTGTAGGATGTGAGTCGTTTTGAATTTTGATTATATAGCGAGAAATCTTAATTATACTTTATAACGCAATAAATGCTGCACTGTTGCGTTTTTATTAAAAACCCTAAAAGAAACTTGAAATTATTGGGCCCCCGGTTTTTAAAAATTCGAACATATAACCTAGCTTCGTACGGCGTTAGAATTGAAGAGAAAATCCTATTTATTTTTCTTTTATCTTAAAAGTTCGCGTGGCTTTTCGAACGGAAATTTTCACTCCCAATTGTACTAGATGTTTCGAGACAGTATGTTGCGTAATAAGCGGTTATGTGCTTGACGGAAACATATCAGCAGTAAGGCGTTTTTTGATTATTCGGTAATTTGGAAGCTTAATTTTGACAGGTGTGCTATACTAAATTTTTGTGATTTATAATTTCTTTTTGCGTCAAGTTTGAATTTAAATAAAAAAAATTTGAATTACAAGTTGAAAATATCTCGTGTATAGTTATTTTTGTAGTATTTAGCTGCTTTGTTTTAGCTTCTTGCATAGTCGGACTATGCTCAATTTACCGTTTTGCAATGTAATAGTTTCTGAACGGTACCCTTAGAGTACCGTTTTTTTATAGTAAGTCTAAATAGTTTGTTTTCTGTCAGTAAATTTCAAAAATTGCATGCGGATTTAGCAATTTTGAGGTAATTTGAAACCAACTAACTAATAATGCTATTTTTGTACGTGAGTATTTTTAACATAAAAAACATAACAATGGTACCAACTTTGATATGATTTTTGTTTAAATTTACCAGCCGATCCCATATTCCAGTTTTACCATAACTAAACTAAAAATACTTCTACGTTAGTGCTTGTAGTATGTTTGTTTCCTAATATTCGTAGCCGTTGAAATTTCTAAAAAAACTCGCTTTAAACATTTTATGAGCGACACAGTGATTTTTAAATAATATGGATGTTGGTAACTAAAATTTCTTCAACCTACCTACGAACTTAAACACTTGCCACCTTTTTAATCCTAAGTGTATTGTAGTCCAGACGTGAGACTTTGGAAATTCTTGAACTGTAGCCTAAAACCCGCCAGTACAATGGGTGGTTGTTCGCGCTTAATACTAGAACAAAAAAATAGTTAAGTGTAACAAAATTTGTGTAAGCCTACTACGGCTCGTCGTACTCACTTACTTACCTTATTCGATGACGTGGTCGCTTTTCTGGCCTCCTCCGCAGATGGTTCTAGGCGTAGCTGCATGCACCGTGTCGACTATAAGCCGAAGGTACCTAGGGGTTACCAACTAACAGCGTGGCCGATAAACACCATGTTGAAGCGATGGAGCCGGTCGCCATATACCTGCTCTCACTTTGTTTGTTATTGACAATATGATAACTCTTGCTTCCATTCGGAAGGTTACAGTCTAGCGCTACGATGCCCTGTCAAAAAGTTTAATTCCTGTGGGATAAGCAAACAAAATTTTCTATACTTTTTACTGGTGTTACAACCAAGATAGTCAATATCCTGAAGGCACATATATTATATTCGTTCTGTCAACACATAAGTACACTTAATCTATATGAAAAAATTATTTTCATCTTTATTTTCTGTTAGAACATTCAATCATAAATTTTATGTCTTGAGTTTGCCACTTTCTC
>JASANE010017122.1:0-10823 GCA_030248225.1 Trileptium ribeirensis
TAGGTTCAAAATTTAGTATTCACGGTCCACCCTTGAGGTTACGATAGCCGGGGTCGTATGGGCATGGTGTTAGGAAGTTGCGCCATGCAGCTGCGTCACCGGTTATTACACTTCTGTTTCATTATAGAACAGTTAAACTAATATTTCCGGATTATTACATTAACTATAAAGTGACAAAAATTTTGTTGATGCCGGGCAGCAGATTGCAGAAGAACCGGGCCAAGATGAAATGCTAGCAACCAATTTTGTAATGCTACAATAGCTAAATTATGTAATGCTTTCTAAATTAAAGGTCAAATTACGTAATTCTTATGTTGTGTAAGTGCAAAGCACCTGCTGTGCTACGACCGACAACGAACAGTACCACTTTTATTAAAAATAAGATAAATAATACGGTTGAGAACGATGCTAATCCATAGCGCTTATATCCTAAGTATTGAAATCGGATATTCCGAGGTTTTGTTTCTTTTCTAATGGGTAACATGTGGCATGCTTAAATATATCTCGTATTTAGAATTTCAGGGCCAAATATTAAATTTATGATACTAGGTCTGTATTAAGAATTTTGAGTCGTAGTCACTTCAAACTTATTAAATCAGCTCGAACGCGGCGGACCGACAATCGATAAAAAATGACCGGGTATCGCGCCGAAAAAATTCACCCTGTTCTCACCTCTGCCTACTTCGTACTAAATTGACAATGCTAAAATGTAAAAAGAATAATGGTCCGTTAAGACTACGGAAACACCACCATTATAGCTTCTAATATTGCTTAAAAATTCTTTACTACACACATACCTGGTATGCATTCTCGGCCAGGTCGAGTCAGTGGTTCAGGCGATACGTCAAACGTGGCAGTGCGACAACGGCATGTAAACGAGTCACGGGTATCTATACATTCTGCGTTTAATGGATCACAGTCGTGGCGGCCTTCCGCACATTCATCGGTCTCTAAAATTTTAATAAAGCAATTTTAAAAATACTTACAAGACATTTATCACAAAAGTCGCACGACACGCAAACGAATTCGAGCGATAAAGGTTGATCACAATTTATTTAGTGAATCGCTTGATTCATGCTTTCATATTCTGTGTTGCCAATTGTAATAGCGAACATTGTGGCGTGCTGTGGCAACAGAGTTTTTCAAGGGTCAACGTATACACGTGCGTTTTTAATATCATCCATTCCGCAAAGCTCCAAAAGATACTAAGAAATTGCTCAAAGATAGGTAAGTTATTAAAATGTATACGCCGTTTGCGTCATGCCTTGGTGCGACTCCTGATGTCTGCTTGAATAGCTTTAAAAGTTAATTAGTATCTATATGCAAGGCTTAAGACTAGTTAGTTGAGGATGGCACAATATTTTCACATGCTAACACACTTTACTATTGAATATATCTTGATTATTAAAATGAGCTCGGCACGGATATACATTTCATTATATTACTTATTATATCTTATATTTCAGTCACCTTTTCTGCAAATTCGTCCAGGACGCGCGGGGTCCACGTCGTAGAATCCGAGCTTACATTGACACCGATATCCGTCATCCGTGTCGATACAATCAGCTCCGTTCGTGTCGCAATCGTTATAACTTGGACTATCGCATTCAGGAAATACTGAAAGATTAAAAAATTTCGAACATTCGACAAATTATACCAGTAAGAATGATTTACATGGTGACGTCAATGCAAAGTAGTTTCAACTAAATGTTTTAATACACGAATCGGTACTATCAGTAACATATAAAGTGATAATACATTCATAGGTACTACTTGTAGGAGAATAAGTAATACCTATAGACAAATATTCATCCCACTATTCACTGCTGAGACTTATTTGTTATAAACACTGAAACATCGACTGGACATGAAATTGGATGCCTGAAGTCCGTCTTGGCACACAAAGCGCATATGTACAATGTCCGAAGCGCATCCCCACATCCATTGTATCATATCATCTGAGGAATAAATACGCTCTGATTATATATGTCAAGAATATCATAAATCGAGGCTCGCACTAAGCTATGGATTCCGCAAAGGTGGACGAAATATGCTAATGATATTTGTATGCCATTTAATGACACCTTTGCAGTAAAGACCTAACCGAACTCTGATTTAACATTTACCAATCTGCGTGTCATTACTGCAAATCTTTGTGGCTCAAAATAGTTTGTGAAAAATCAAGAATATTTATCCACTAATAACATGCGTTTTCAGGCAGTTTTGGTCATTTTGATCACTGTGAACATCGGTCCCAGTTACAAATACACGTTGATTGTGAAATAATATCTTGTGACCCATTCTTGACACATAACTTCTTTTAAGCAATATTATTGCTCACGCCATATGTGCTAAGAAAAAATCAATTGACAGAATGTCAAATTAAACAGACAACAGCGCCAAAAACTGGGCTTTACGATGAAAAATATTGTTATATCTCTCCAATTGACAAATAAATGAGGATACGACTACACATTTAAATGCATGCTATTCAACGAAAATGAAAAAATTCCCATATTCAGTCTATTCCGAATCACGAGTACTGGATTTAAAGATGGCAAATCAAATTTGTGGCTTTTTCTAACATGTCGAAAATCGTTCATTTTAAAGATACAGCTATAATTTTGGTGCCATAATACACTATAATTTTGACGATCTGGAGTTAGAAAATGGCATTTCGGTTATATATTATTTTTGATTTTTTGGATTATCAATGCCAGCACCCAAAACTTTGGGAAATTTTTTCTCGATATACATGATTTTATATATCGTTCGAACGAGTCGTATACTATAAAAGTATATTATATTAACGAGCTGAGTAGTCGAATACTATAAAAGCCGTGCGTGCTTGGAGGAAGAGACGGATTAGTCCCACTGCGGCTCGGAGCCCCTCCACTCCCCGGAACGTCGCCGATTCCCCTAGGAGGCAGCCTGATTCTCGACAATCCACGCTCGCGCGGATGGCGTGCGGAAAAATTTGACGAATATTTGCAGGAAAATTGGCAAAAATTGACGGAAAATGGGCAAAAACTGGGGAAAATAGGCAAAAATTAAGAAAAAAATTGCAAAAATTAAGAAAAATACTAAAGTCCGGAAAATATCGAAAATTTATCTCCTACCTTACCTCACACTCTTCCGTCGACAGGCTGATCGTCTGAAGAGGCCTTGGCCCACTACCTCCATTCATAGGGCATCCTTGTGCGCAAAGAAGCTGAATCAGTGTCATGGCATGAGGGGCTACGCCCATCTACATTAACGCAAAGTCTAAGTATAAACCTAAGCCTTAGCCCAAGCCAAAGTGATTAACCTATGAACCGATTTCAGTTGAATTTACGCCATTGAACTATTGCTCAAGAAATACGGTTCAAATGACATCTAAAATTATACATTTATCGTGAAACATATTTTTCGAAAAGTTTGGTGCCACGGAAGTTTTTCGTAAGCAAAAAATTACAATCTACTTGCCATACCAAAGTTTTATTTTCAATACTAGCGACATGTGTGAATGTTTCTAGACCACGCTTATATTTGCTCGCAATATAAAAAGCCCGCAAGCAGTCTCGATCATCAGTTCAACCGTTAAGATCAAAGGATTAAAATCAATTTGCGACAACTGATGTATCATTATGTTACAAAGACAATCGTAAATGTACACAGGCTTATATAATTTGTATTAGAAATTTCTGCAGAATCGATCAAAAATATTATAGCAAAGTTGAAGCATACAACTTCAATTACTGCAGCTGGTGTTTACAGCAAATTGGTGCTCAAACTTAAACATTATAACGGATTTCCAAATCGTACCTTGCACACAAACACGACCAGGGCGGAGAGTTGGTTGTCCCGAGCGATCGACGAAGCCTGATCGACAGCGACAAGTAAACGAATCGTCGCCTTGCAGAAAGCACTCCGCATTACGATCACAATCATTATTTCCGGATGAACATCGTTCGTTTACACCTGAAACAGGTTGTTACTGCAAATGCCACCGATTAAGCAACGGTTAAGTTTCAGTCCATAACTAATCCCATCGCTAGAGTCACTAATTACCGTTGGGCCTACCGTAAATAACAACATACTTTAATTTGCTAAAAATCCAAGTTTGTAATTTCTGAATTCAAAAATGAACGTACCCGCATACTACGTTATGTAATAGTCAAAATAGGATCCACGTACGAATCATAAATAAATTGTGATATTAAATATCTATTTATATTAAATTGGGTACACTGTCAAATATGCAAAGTCAGAAAATTACAAAAATAGATCACACAACCAGTGCTTACTATATTTACGTTGCATTATTATACGTAACGAAATGGTGTTGGAACACTAAAAATTAAGTAATCAATCAAGGTATTTTGACTGACTTTTTTGCTGCTGTGTGCGTTTAAAGCTACGATCATCCAACTACAATATTATGCACATATCTCCGCCTTTTCAAGACCAGTGTTTTCCCTTGTTTTTGTATAAAGTGCGTTAGGCACCAAAGGCAACAAAAAATCGAAAAAAATAGTTATAACGGAAATTTAAACCGCTTCGAAGAGCTAGATCGAATGGTATCAAAATTAACAGTGTTTCTTTCAAATTTGGCAATAAAATATTGCTTTCCACGAGAAGTGAGTGGCTTTATTCAGTATCTTGAACTACTTCAGACAAATTTCTTCATACCTTCCTCTGGGCTTGTTTTGAATGTTTCCGTTATCTGCGCATTAGGACGAAATTGGTATACAGCAACAAAATTACGGCACAATCGACTCTGCTGGGCGAGCCGGTCCCGAAGATATTTAACTGACACGTTTTTTACCATTTTTTGCATTTTTTGAGTTAGCCACTTCGTCCATCATATTAAGGTATATATGTATGGTTTGGTTTTAGGTAATATAATCCCAAATATTCAGCACCAAGATTAACAGTGTGCAAACATTCGATAATGTGTATTTTGATTTGCTTCTGCAATGCACAATGCTATTTTTAGATACAACTCAAGTTTAATGATATTTCGACAGTTTTATTAGAGATATCTTGCTTAATTTTGTGCAAACAAGCGAATGGCGAATGAATTATTATATTAAGTAAAAAATCAGATACATTAGCTGGAATACACTACGGTGTTGCTTTACAAACGAAGAGTGTTCTCCTTCTCATTCTGACACCCTAATCTTAATCGTAAATGTCTTTTTTCTCTTTAAAAAAATAAACAAATGAACTTAAATCGTGTAAACACAAATTATTTATAATATCTATAACAAATATATATCTCTAAAGAAGGCTATACAGTAATTTTCGTTCATAAAAGGTTCAATAATGGAACTGTTTTATTTCAAATTTTATTCATTGTGCTACAACCACTAATAGTATTATGTTTGCTTGTAATTGCTGCTACTATGTCGTTTTGGCTAATGTATACTAATTTGTTTTGTAGAAAAACAAGCAGTTTAATGTAAAAAAAATCAGATTTTTGGTCCGAAATTTTAGAATATTATGGTATTAAACTTCAAAGTCATCTTGTATAGTTAGCAAGATTATGAATAAGTTTTTAATGTTTATCGATAGTCGTAGATAACCTGTTTATAACATATAACGCATAAATGTAAAAATATCTGGCATACTATATTGGGCAAACTACGATAATGTTTACTTGACGCTTTAATGTCAAAGCTAATTCTGCATCCTTTCTGAATTCGAAGTACAGCGCACATATGTTTAAACTGGGCAAACTACGATAATGTTTACTTGACGCCTTAATCTCAAAGCTAATTTTGCATCTTTTCTGAATTCGAAGTACAGCGCACATATGTTTAAACTGGGCAAACTACGATAATGTTTACTTGACGCTTTAATCTCAAAGCTAATTTCGCATCTTTCCTGAATTCGAACTACAGCGCACATATGTGTAAACTGGGCAAACTACGATAATGTTTACTTGACGCTTTAATATCAAACCTAATTTTGCATCCTTTCTGAATTCGAAATACAGCGCAGATACATTTAAACAAGGCAAACTACGATAATGTTTACTTGACGCTTTAATCTCAAAGCTAATTTCGCATCTTTCCTGAATTCGAACTACAGCGCACATATGTTTAAACTGGGCAAACTACGATGATGTTGACTTGACGCTTTAATATCAAACCTAATTTTGCATTCTTTCTGAATTCGAAATACAGCGCAGATACATTTAAACAAGGCAAACTACGATAATGTTTACTTGACGCTTTAATGTCACAGCTAATTTTGCATCCTTTCTGAATTCGAACTACAGCGCACATATGTTTAAATTGGGCAAACTACGATAATGTTTACTTGACGCTTTAATCTCAAAGTTAATTTTGCATCTTTTCTGAATTCGAACTACAGCGCACATATGTTTAAACTGGGCAAACAACGATAATGTTTACTTGACGCTTTAATCTCGAAGATAATTTTGCATCCTTTCGGAAATCAAACTACGGCGCAGATCGTTTAAGAGGGGTAGACCTTGCGCCTGGGACTACCGCCGTTTTTGAAATCAATTATGTTTTCAATTAAATCAAATCAAGCAGTATACAAGTTGCTCAAACCAAGGATGTACTTAGCTGAAACTTGGTTGCATCATGCGCAAACAGCGTCATGGAGGGACTAAGGACGAGGTAGTAGTGCTAATGATTATAATTCTACATCAAACACAAAACAAGTATGCTTTAGAAGGACAAAACTGTATGCGATCATGCTCGAGAGGGAAAACTTGGCATGATGCACTAAAGTTTGAGAAACTTGATAAAATCCGAAAAACAACAAGAGACAAAACAGCTGAGATATCTCGGTTTTTATGGTTCTCTGAAAATCTTAAAAAATCGATTATTGCCTGCGGAAGCTTGGTCAAATTTGAAGTGTTAAGGTACAAGCGGTGTTAAATTTTATAACACGATTGGCGAAGAAATGAATGCACATGTTAGAGTGGACATTATGCAGTTTCAGATGATAATTCAAGTGTGCGTACGAGATTGCTTATATATGATTTCTCAATCTCAAGGTATAGACTTTTCCAGACAAGAAATTGTAAAGTTTACTGTGGCGCGCATCCTAACACTCGCAATCTCAAGAATCATTTGCAGCCCCCACGAAGGTTCAACACCCGCCCACCCAACACGCTGAAGTTGAGCAGAAAATTTTGGGAAATTTGGCAAAACTTTCAGAAAATTTTGGTTAATATTTGCACAAATTGCCACCACTTGGTGAAAATTTTAACAAAATTGGTAGGATAAGACAACATATTATTACATATTATTTTTGAGGATATGTCTAAAGTGAAAGTTTATTATGTAGTAAGCTTTGTAACAAATGATAGCTTCAGCATAGCCAACTGTGCGTTCGAAGATTCAAGAGATTGCGTTAGCGTTACGATTAAACACAACTGAAACTTCAGTGTGCAGATTTCTACATTTACGGCTAGCTATAATGGTGCACATATTTATAACATATCCAGCTGTGTGTTCAGACAATATATATCTACATTTTTGTACGCATGGTTTTAATGCACATGTTAAAACCCAGATTGCAGCATGAACTAGAGGTGAGAATCGACCTTTTAGGCTCAGCTCGATCGGCTTCAGAGTCGAGCCGAGCCTGGGCTATAAGCTATTCATTCGAGACGAGGTTCTCAAGTCTTTATTAACAAGCCGAGCCAAGCTAATTTTAAAAAGGCTCGATTCGACTCGTTAGCATAGATTTGAGATGAACACCAAACAGCGTTTACCTAACGAATAGGTAGTAAGTCGGAGTGTCCCCCGCCGGGAGAAGAATGATTCGTAGCATTAAACTTGGCGGATACAAAAGGGAAGGGAGTTTGAGTTAGCTAGTGGATGAAATTTCCACCTTTTCGAAAAAGCAAATTTTGCGGTCCTTAGTTATCCGAGACACGAGTTTGCGGATAGCGAATTTGGTGATGTGTAATTTAATTTCGAACCGTATGGATCATCAATATGAGCTGTTTGCAAATTTCAATTGAACTGGTTGCTCAGAAATGGTGCGACTTGCCTGTTTAAATTCTTCAAGATTTTTGGATTTCACAGTCCTATGAGTTTACTCATGTCGCATGATGTCCTCAAATACTTTTTGAACATTCAATTTTTCATATATTTTGTGCAACTTTAATTGGAAAAGGCTAATAATAAACATCTGAAATATATTTGATATTGTATAAATTTTCCTAGTATTGGTGAGTAAGCTAGACTCAATTCATCTGAGTCATGGCCAGGGTTTGCAGAACTTTATCCAACTTAGATGGTGATCACAAATAACAGCATCGTGGTCAGCAACAACTAGTTTGTATTTACAGCATGGCTTGGAAGCGGCATGACCAAAGCCAAACTGTACCGAAAATTTAAATTTTTAACGAATGAGGTGAACAATGAATAACACAAATAATAATGGTAAAATTAAAATCCGACTATTGGTGATAAGATAGATAACATTTGATAATATTATGCAAGGTATTGCCAGAAAATGTATTATATCAAGTTGAAGTGTTTGAGACATCGCGGACGATAGACACAATCTTGTGAAAATATGATAAATGTTCCGTGGCTTAACTAACAGTAGTATGCGATCCGCAGCACGGAAACATAACTTATATCAGTGTTGATTAATTTCATAGGACAGCGTCCTCTTTAATTTTTGTTCTATGCTTATACAATATAATTGTCATTGGAGATGACCAGAAATTTGCAAACAATAGTATAGCCTGCAAGACACACTTATTTCTAGTTATTTCTAGTATATTATCATTTGGAGATACGACAATTTGTTGCAAATATAACAGTATTTCTATGCAGTCCGCGAAGCCCAATATAATAATTATTCTGCTCAGTGGAATATCACGTTTAAAATGGGCTAGAAACGCTGCTGATATAGCGCCATGGTGTTGGACTGAAGCTATTATGAGTTCAAAATTTATCACGATGGCGATTAGTACTTTAAACAAAGTTGGTTAATGTAAAATTGAATGTTAGATGAAGTATTGAACTGCCAGTTTGGTTTTTGTAGCTGAAATCTGGTGTTGGAATGAAGCTATTATGAGTTCAAGATTTATCACGATCGTTGGTTAATGTAAAATTGAATGTTAGATGAAGTGCTGAACTGCCAGTTATAGGTTTTTGTAACTCAAATCTCATACCTGCTTACAATATTGTAGATCTGCAAACCACAATTAAAGCAGCAGTTAAAGTTAATGATTATGTTTTGGTTTAGTCTATGTAAGACTCTATTTATTTAGTCGACAACGTTGATATTTTTGTTCAGTTACTAGCATTTGTGTTTGATCAAAAACAAAGAAGCCTTCAGCTGAAGTAACTACCTTTTTACAATTTGTGATCGGCTTCTGCTACAGTTGCTGTACCCGAAGTAGACAAATTGTTAAAAATTTGCTTCCAATTACTGGTTTCCAATTATGATTTTCGAAATACCGAAGTCACCTCTTATGAGCGTCTATACTATCAGGCTGCAGAAGCCCTTCAGTTGATCATCTCAGATATGAATGACTAGAATAGTTGTTTTAATATATATATTACAGAACTGAGACTACCCTCCCTACCCCATAGACGTACCCAAGAGGGATTACCGATGGATTCCCCTCACAAGCAGTTTCGAAGTTTAAACCTAGGACGTTAATCTTAATCAAACCTCGGAATCTAGCAGTTTTTTAAACTTGTTTGACATGCAGATATATCGTATTTAGGGCCGAAATATATATAAAACGTCATTAGAAAAAACCAAATAAATACTGTTATCACAATTTTACTGTTTAGTAGGTGGCCATAGGGAGAGTGTAGATGGAGTTACCCCTGAATCCTCACGCGTCTCAATGCTATGCAGCTGTATCGCCCACCAGATCTTGTCTGGCGCACGATACGAATGTACCTCAAGGAAACTCAAACAACTGACGTTTTGGGATACTGGGTGTGTATCAGCTCGAAGGGCAGAGTTTTGCATAATTGCTTTGCAAAAGGGTGACATAATTTTCTTCAAAGCGCTATTATCAGTTTTCCACGAAATTTGGATAGCCGTATGTATTTTTGTACGCCTGCATCGTATTTCACAGATAGAATGCCTGCCGTCATGGTAACAGATGTTTCATAAATATTATTTCCGTTATTTTAACAGTGTGTTAGTTAACTGTATAAATGTGTGATACATGATACTTGTATATATATATATATATACATTTATATACTGCGCAATCGAATCTCCTACTAACTCAACACGAATATTATAAATTTTGATACTCACCCATGTACGTTTATTAAGTACAAATTTAAATGGCACTCTACAAACACAAAAACATTAACTGTGTGTTGTTACGCTGTTGTAGTTGTACGACCATCAAAATTTTACCTCATATATGTGTGAAATGTACTTACTACACGTTGGTTGAATTATTTAAGATAAAATCTCAAGTACCATCCAATCCAATTCACCTCTCGTTCGTTCCAATGATAATAGTTTACTTACGAAATGAAGAAAAAAACGGAGTTTGTCTTTTGCGTTTTGTTCGTTCGTTTTACTTTGTCACAAATGAGTTTTAAAATTTCTTTTTCTCAAAATGTGTTACTGGAATAATTTGTTTTTCTATTTTTCGTTGAAAGTTCCATTTTATTCGTTTGTTATGAGTGATTAAACCATATAGTATCATAATTATATATAATATATACAAATTCAAATTTTTAAGTGGTAGCGGATGTCCCAATGGTGCTTTTAATTTCATGAGATTCCAGCGGGTATATACCCACCTATTGCGATTCAAAAAACTGATATCATCTTTCGTCTCTAACAGTCAATAACGG
>JASANE010017123.1:0-42049 GCA_030248225.1 Trileptium ribeirensis
ATGCAAGTAACTGAACCAGTTAGGCGCAATCGATACAACCTGGTGGGTTAGGAAACCTACCAAGCGGAAGTGCTAACTTGGACTAGGATACTTGGTATGGCGAACATTTAGGACCAACTTTGACTAAACCGCCAGATTGCCTAAAATAAACCAAATAGGTAGACCAACCCCCAAATTTTGACTGGAAACTGCTTAAAATGACCCCTAGGTTAGGGCATAACCGGCAGCCGGGTTCTTTCCTGGGGTAAACGAAACCAAAATCGATCGGAGGTACGTGCCAAGAGGTATATAAAATGTATATAATCGCTTCAATAATAACATTGCGTGTATTATATATATAACGTTTAGAACGTTGGGTAAATATTCAATGGAGAAACAAAGGTACATTTTCGCTCATACAAACATTATGAAACCAAACTCAAAATATTATAAACCATAAGGGAAAACTTCCAAAACTACCGAAAATAAAGGGAGAAGGGACGCGTTTTTGGTGATAACCAAACAAATTGATCGTCCTTCTACCCTCGTTTTAGCAAATTTTAACAAATTTTAACAAATTTTTGGGAAATTCTTGGAAAATTTTCGAAACTTATTGTAATTTTATCCCCAAACGGGCTAAATTTTTGGAAAATTCTCGAAATTTACGGTAATTTTAAGCTCAAACGGGTTAAATATTCACATTTCATACAAATTTTACCTAATTGGAATCAAGGGCTGTGCATCACATGGAATTAATCACGCAAAAATCTCACTTTCTTTTCGTATCTCGACAAATTTAACTTACTACCATAAGTAAGGAGTCTATAAAATCCAAAAAATTTTAAGAGATGTAACAGCCCGAAATTTTAGGGATTTTAACAGGATATATAAGAAGGAGAAAATATCCAAATTTAGGTCAAAATACGGGGAAAACGTCATGCGATGGGCGATCGGATACCGGTGGAGCGTGACTTGGATAATATATTGTGTACTTTTCATTGCCGTTGTTATAAAATAAAAGATGTACCATTCTTGTAACTTGTTGTGTTGTCACGCTCCACCCACCCGAGGTGCACGGGGTGATTTTGGCACCACAACGGATTAATTGGACTCTCGACTTGTGGTATCCGGTCGGCCCCAAACGAATTTGTTGACATAAAATGTGGTTCTATAAAAATGTGTTATTATTTTATATTGTGGAAGTACGGATGCGCAGTCGGATGGACCGGGGACATGGGGCCGAAGTGTCTACGATCCCACTTCCAGTATTGTTGATTAGGCGCCCTAAGGTCGATCCCGGTGCGCGTCCATACTGGTATGATGACTATTATTGATCATGATATGTAGGCATTATGGATGGTATTTTAGGCTGCATGACGGGGCAGGTCGGGGCGTCGCGTGGAACTCCCAGCCAAAATTCATTTTTGCTACATTTCGGATTTCTAGGGCCTGTCCTGGCATGCAGTCACAGCTTAATCGAATCATAGAGTGAAAAGTAGCACCCAATTAAGAGGGGAGGAACTGGACTAAACTCGCGGAACTTCATTTTCAGGGAGTATACTAAAAGTTAAAATTTTCGTATTTTCAGGCAGCCAAGGCCAGGCGGGCCTAACTAATTGTTGTAAGGGAACTATTAGGCTTATAACTTGTGGGTTCGGGTCAATTTATTTCCTACCCCTAAGTACTTGCGGACATTCAACTAGGCGTTTAAACACCCAATTTTCAACGACCCAAATCTCAACCGAAATAACCAAAACTCCCCAATTTTTCAAGCTCGGTACCTCCACGGGGTCTTACCCTAACTGTTTCACCGAAAACCGGGGCCACCTAACTTAACCGGTCCGCGCAGGACCCCGATAACCCTCCCGGGACACCAAAATCTCCTGTCTTTGACTCACAAAACGGCCTCTAACAGGCCACCTAGGGGAGCTATAAAAAATTTAATATTTTCATCAGTAGGCGACCAGCCAGAGCATGAACCTGGTCCCGCTCCCGGCCGCCTACTGTTCTCCGTTCGTTCGCAACTGTTGGAAACGCGTTCCAACCCTAATGCATTGCCAGCGCCCTGAGCGCTCGTATAAATTTTTCTTTTGAAAACCTCGCGCCTACCAGCGCGAGGTTTAGTTGTTTACGTGCCTTTCTTGGCACGTTTCGGCCACTGTTCGCTGTGTATGTTGTTTTCCTGCATTGTGGCCAGCGGCAACGTTGTTTTTCGGACATAAAGCCCAGCGATAAAGCCCAGCGAGGGCTGTGACCAGCAATGTTGTTTAAGCTTTTCTCGTTTTCATCTACGTTTATTTTATGTTTGTTGTATAGCGGCAATTTATATTTGAAATTTTAAAATTTTGACAGGGCAGTACGGGCAAAATTTCTTAAGGGGGGGTTAGACTCAGGGTATAAAAGGAGATGGCTCGGCGCAGCGTCGGGACCAGTCGAGTAGAGAAGCCGCATAGACGGCAGTTTTTCGTTTTGCTCGTGGCGGTTGTCGCCCGGGCGTTTTATGTCAGACATATTTTCGGTTTTGAGTTTGGCTTTTAGTTTTGGCTTTGGAGTTTTGCCCAGGAGGCTCCTACTGTGTAGCACAGGGTGGAGGTCCTCCTGGGGCGTTTTCCGCGCTTTCAGAGCTTCACAAGCGTGAGCTGCCTTTGCGGGTGCTGGCGCGTCCGACTGATGCTCCGCGCACCCGTAAATGCAGCTCCTCTAAATTCGAGGAGAAAATTTGCACGCTAAATTGCTCGCAAGATTGAGATCCTCGACTGGTTCCCCGCTCGCCGGGTCGCCATTTTTATTTCAGACCCGGGGGCGAAAATTATTTAGTGATGTGAACGGGGTAGGAAAACACACGGGAGGGGAGGAAAGGGCCGGGAGGGTAAGGTGTTTGAAATCAGAAACTAGTAGCGTGCTGACCTGGAGGCAGCCGTTAAGGCAAATAAGGAGTGAGTGTAAGTGCAAGTTAGTGCTAGGCTACCCGTCAAATTTACGAGCGTTTGATCCCTGAGCGTTTCATTCAAGCGTTCCCGTCAAGTCTTCTCAAAAAACCCAGTCTTCCAGACCGTTTTAGACACGGTAGAAGACTGCAATAATTTTCATCAAACAGTTTAAGATCCCGCCACAAATTGGCATTGTGAAACGAATCCTAATTTTCCAATGACCTCCAAGAGATAATGGAGCTTCTTTCGATTAGTGCTCCATCCGTACTCGCTCTCAAAGTCATGGCTTGAGTCGAGTCTAAGTCATAAGAAAATTTACCAGAACAACTCCAGGTCACACGACTTAAAGACCCCGTAATGGAGAAGAAGAAGAAGAAGAAGAGAGAGGGGTCCGTTCGGAACGGACGCAGTCAGTTACACGCATGGAGCGCTTTACAAGAAATTAAGAACGGAACCCCTGACGCTAGCCCCGAAAGTTGAGCTTCTACTCTGAGATTTGCTTCGCTCCGAAAAAATTTTAGTCAACTAACACCAAAAAATCCAGACGGGTCTCAGGCCGTTTAGACACGGTAGAGCACTCCGTCACGTATTTTTACAGTAGAACAACTATCGATGGGTCGATGCGGCTGCTCCATAGGGAGTGACGTATCAGGACCTTTCGTGCGTTGTTTCCCCAATTCTCACGGTTTGCAAATTTTCTATTCTAACCACGCAGGGGTATCCGAAGTGCTTTCAAATTCAAATTACACTGGTTCTTAAACTAAGCGACCCGTTGGGGGCAGGGCAGCACCTGCCCTATTCACGCTTGTAAATGACTGCGGACTTCCACTCAATTCAAAGGAGCAAAGAACCAAACTAGGGAAGGGGACGGAGTCAGCTGCAATGTATAGTCGAGTCGAACATTAAGGAAATTCTAGTGCTCGCACCCGTGAGTCGAGCGACGACCCTGAGAGAGAGATACGAATCGATTGTCTCCCAAGCGTTTCTGTGAAGGAAAACTTATCGGCGCAAACCCGTAAACCGTTTAGACACGGTGGGTTTTGGTACAGCGCCACTTTACATGGTCAAAATTGTAGTAATCTAGAAAATCGTTGCAAGGCAACCAAAACTCGGGAGACGCGGCAGCGCCTCCCTCTTTTAACAAAGACCCGAGTTTTACCTAGCCCTGGCGCACGCATATTTTTGACTACAAAGCTTAATTTCGGGTAGTTTGCAGCTGGCCTCCGAACTCAGAGAACAGGCCGTTACCGGTAGGTAGCGAGGAACAAGAGGCAAGGTGTGCCAATAGAGTGTTGACAGCAATAGCCCAGGATGTATCCGGCAAGAGTATTCCCCAAAGGATGGGAAGGAAAATAATCAGAGGAGTTGCAAACAGCGAGACAAACGAGGGAATTTGCATGATCCCTATCGGGGAGTCACACCGGCTAAGATTCACATCACCCAGTGTATATAGGGCAAGGGTGCACTGCGTGGTACCCGAACTTTTAACCGTATAAATAAAATTGTATGCCATTCAATTGCATGTATGCTTGTATTTTACCGAATAAAGTGTCAGGGTGTTAAATGAATCCTTTAGGCGATATGTATTTAGGCTAGCAATCGATCCAGCATTTTACATAATAAAAATTCAAAGGCGAACCTCAGGTTAAAGTAGCAAAGCTTTCCTAGGTTGGCGAGAAAATTACGCGACCCGTTAAGGCAACGCCGTGGCGGCGATGGGCAAATCCAACCTTCGGTTTAGTCTCGAAATCCATCGCTAGGCTCGTTCCATTGGTACACGACTTTATTCAAATTTTACTCGCGTTGGCTAGGAACCCTGGGGATTGAGCTCCAGGTGTTCCCTCAAGCTACTGGCCCGGCAGCAAACCTCTTGGGGAGCTAACCAAATTTATGGTCGGAACTAGGCTCTCGAGCATTAGGCAAAATCGAGGAGTCGCGCCTCTATCTAGGATTTCAATAGAATTGAGGGAAAAGCGAGTCAGCCTTATTACCTGTGAGCAGGCTTAGGGGCGACTCTCCCTCGGGGGACCTTCGTACCACTAGAGACGTGGGCCGATATAGGGGCCAGGCCGAACACCCTGGTTAACCCGCCGGCAGCCTACTAAGCTAAGCGGTTCCCTCAGGTCGTCGCAGAGATCACCGGGGAGTCGTGGAAGCCGGGGTTGTCCGGGCACCACATTGAAAGGAATAGTGGTGCAGCTGGGATCCCTTAGGGCCAGAACTGGTCCTAGTACACGTGAATAAGCTCAATCTATGTCATCAACTATCATCCACTATGGAATGGAAAAATAAATGTTTTGTAATCATATATTTTAGACTATATATGTTAAACTCATTTCAAAAAAACCTTTTTGCTTTCTCACTGATTAATTGGTTATATTGTTGAAATAGAAGTTGGTACTGAAAAGCTACAACAGCTGCTGTTTGGACGAAAAATCCCTTTTGTTTTGAGCATTTTGAATATCATCATCGTGGCAATAGAGAAAGAAAAAAAACTTTTGACTTAAATATCGGGTTTTCTATTAGTTTTCAATAAAGTGGATGAGTTATATTTTATTACAGCAACAATGCTACAATTTATAATAATAGCATTCGATTTTTATAGTATGTTTCGCTTTATAACCCCATGAAATATGCGTTATGCGCCTAGTTCTGTGTTACCTTAGTTCTATATGTGGTATTTATCGTCATTATTTTAACCGCGGTAGCACGCGTTGTGGTTTCGTTTCGAAAGCTTCTAGACCTTGCAACAACGTTATACTAAAGTGTGACTAGTTCTGCTTTATTCTTAAAACTACTAGGAAATATCTGAAACAGCTATACTAACAAAAAATATTGTTAAACTAAAAGAGATTTTTGTTTTCAAATCCGTGATAAATTGCAGTGTACATTTATGAAAGCCGTCGGCTGGATATTTTCCTATGCAGTTGACAGTAGCGTAAATGGCCTGGCAGCGATTATAGGCCGTTGCTGGCCCGGCCATGGTCTATACGTTTACTACTATATGACAAGTTAATTAATTAGATCTGGAACTATTTGATGTATATAAAATCACTTAACCAACATGCAAGGATATTGGACCTACTAATAACATTTTGTTATATTAAGGCACTTAACATGTACGTTAACTATTAAACTATTATGCGTCAACCTTTAATTGTAGACCTCAAAGTCGGAACTGGCTATCACTAAATATAGTAGTCTTGTTACAGTCTTCTTAGTTGCATGATTCGGCGCTTGCTATAGGACGCCGCGCAAAACCTTCGCAAGCAAATTGATTTTTGAACAAATGCTGATGAATTCTAATGTGTAGAGTTTATGACTATTTCTTGAGAAAAGTATGATATGTTTTCAAATGGCTGTACAAATGCGTCGGGCACGACACGATCCATTTAGGCCTTACCGTCCTGGTTTGTTGTGTGTGTGCATTAGATATCCCTACTTTTTTGAGATAAGGTGGTTTGAAAAAATTTTCCTCGATCCACAACCCTACATTGGAGGGTGGGGGGTCGGTATACCTCACTGAAAACTGAGGAGAGCATCAGAAAATATTTTTCCATGATACTATCACCCTCCAAAACTGAAAGGGTAACTCCCAAAAAGCCGGGGGGTAAGATCGAAATGCATCGGGTCATCGTCGACGATTTTATATGTTGATTTCGAAAAGAGCGATACTCTTCTCAATAAATTATCACAAATTCTTGCTAACAAATCAGTATCTTCGTAAGAGAAGCTACTGGGTAACTAATGGGTAGTTTGTGTCGCCAAGCCGTTGAGCCACGGGCAGGTCGGCACTTCAAAAGCGGTCGTTGCCCAGCACTAGTCTACATCATGTCAGCATGTGAGCCTACTTAAAATACAGTATATACGAAACGTTTTGCTACTTGGCATAGATGAAACGCGCCAAGTGACGCAACCCGAACACGGTCTATTACTGCAAAACATCAAATTTCGTTTTAGTTTAAATGAAGTTTTTTCCTTAAAATATTGGTTAAGATATAGACAACCTTATTCGGTCTTCACTGAATTGATATTAATTTAATAGGAACCTAAATTAAATATGAACAGCGCATTGCTACGTGTATGTCTGTACTTAGGATCCAGAAAACTATTCATAACAACCCCATGTCGAACCAACATAACAAAGTTGTGTTACCGAAAATTATGATATTAAACTATTAAATTTATCTGATTTACCTGACCCTGCGGTGGGAGGCAGGGTACCTTAACGTTGACATTTGCTCGCCATTCGTCCCTGTTGGTTGCGGCACGGGCCATGACACGAATTGCATCGATTCGGTAATGCTCCGATAGGATATTCGGCGGAGAGTGTTTCCTCATGTGCATTTCTCGATTTTATGTTGTGAGTGCACGACCATGAGCGTGCGACCAGTTTAGAGGAGCAGTTCACATTAGTATTCCCGGCGGCCATGAGTCCAGTGCCACGAGTAGTACGTGATCCACAACACACACTCTTATGCATGTAAGCGTATAAGTGAGCGACACGGTGGACCTGTGCGCCTCCGGAGTTCTTGGCTCATTGTGCGATCAGACAGTGTCGCTCCAAGTATGTGACGAACGGCAGAAATTCTGAAAGACCCTTACTGGTTTATACCGCGTGTTTTTGGGAGACAAGTGTCCAAGCCGTACAATAAAACTGACCTTACATCTATTGTATATATCAACTTGAACTTGAGCGGAACCGTTGGTGTCTACCCCGTCGTCTGAGCCTGCGAAAGGTGAGCCTGACTTTTGCTATTCTAGCGGTGATATCGGTCTTGAAAAACCCTGTAACAGTAATTTGGATCTCCAAATATCAAAAGTCGTGCACGGTTTAGATGGCATAATTTTCAAGGTACACCGCTGGTACTGCTGTTGTTGCTGCAACACACAATCTTCGTTTTGTGGAGCTTATTCGGAGACCTATTTGTTAACAGGCTGCGCTAATTTTAGACAGCACAGATTGTGGCTCGGCTGCCGATTCGACTAATACCGTGATATCGTTGGCGTACGCTGTCTCAATAAACTGTTCTTGTTTTAGTTGACTACTACGTCTGTATCAATCAGTACTTTTCGCATAACCCAGTCAACGATGAAGTTAAATAGCATTTGGGACAACATCTATCCACGTCTTACGCCTGATTTAACCACAAACGGATCGTATATTAGCCGGTTTATCCTGACGGCACAGTACGATGGTTCCGAAAAGTACCCCGATCAGCCATGCTAGCGTTTCATGCACGTCGCGGGCTTCCATTATCTTGCCTTAGTGTACAAACGCTACCGCGGTCAGCTGTCGGAATATAGCGTGTTTGATGGACTAGAAAGTGGTTGAGTATTTGATCGATGGCGTTGCCGTCGGATCGCATCAACACTGTTCATCCCTCCTGTCCGTCTTTAGTGAAAAGGGATTGCGACGGTAACTTCCATCTCTTTAGGTGTGACTGCGTCACACCAGATTTTTGAGATTAGAGAGTGTAGGTTCCTCATCAATGCCTTATTATCCAGTTTACAGCATTCGGAAGGAATACTGTCTCGCCGTTAACAAGATGCTCACGAAGAGATCTCACGGCTTCTCTGACTTCGTGTTTTTATGGGGTGTTGCTGCTGTACTCTCACTATATTGCGAATCCCAAATTTATTTTCGTGGATGGAAAAATATATAAATTACGATGCTTATAGATCTCAAATTGCAATTCTTTATTAAAATACACCAATGTAAACTACAATAATCTCATAAGTAATGCCTTTATCAAGTTGTAAACGTAAAAAAAACCTGCTAAACGGCGAGATTACGAACTAAATAACAGCTATATTTCTTTTGATTAAACGAAAGTGATAATCACAGGGCTATTTAAAATAATATTCAATGAAAAAATGCTAAAATTTTAAGGCAAACGTTTCATTAAAGGGGAATGGTAAGTAACCCCCAAGGAGTCGGCCTGCCCAGGCCATATTTGATGTCTTTTCCACCCCTCCCCTCGAAAACCTCAGCCCCACCCCCTTCCCCCTCCCCAGTGCTAACGGAGCAAAATTACAAAAATTTTAAATGAAATGGGAGAACATGCAGAACATTATGGGTAAAAATGAAAATATTTTTGGTTACCGTTCTGGCCTGCGATCATGATAACCGATAACTTATGTATCGTGCAATGTTTCACAAACTCAAATCGTCTCGCAGTGAATAGCAATCAAGTATGTACGATTAAAAAGCACTGTACGGAAAGTGCCGCATAATATATAGGAGCTGCTGCCTGACACGTTGAGCGAACAACAACGCACGTGCAAACACGCGCCACACGCAAACTTAGTAAAACAACACAATACGATGGTTGTTTGGCACCAGTGAGCACGGAAAAAATTCAGTATTTCCGAATTTAGCATTTGATAAATATTTTAAATAAAAATTTAGGTACCAATTTCAAATTCTAATAGTGTATTCGGCACCGTACCAGGATTATGGTTTTGGCTTTAATTAGGTATTGACTATTGGTAAGGTGGCTCACTTGCAAGTTTATTTCCTATAAGCGTATATTTTGTGGACCGAAACTGCCGTTGTCATCCCACTGTTCACCTAGGTCGGTCGTTTCGGGCCCAAAATTGATTAGGACCACACACTTACAATTGCAGAAAAATGGCTTACTGTTAAAATTACGTCAGACTTTAGATATTACAAAATTATACGTCTGACTCTACATATTTGTGCTTTAATGATCTTCGCATAACCTCCATTCAAGTAGCATCCAAATGAAAATTGATTTAAATGGCAATAAATCATTGTTATGACAATACTGAGAAGGCAGTCATTTATTCAGATTTTACATGATTTGAAATATACACGTCATGTTACTCGAACCAAATTATCATTTTCCCTATTCGCTGTGCAACACTATTGAGTTTTGCTAAAGATTACTATTTTATAGATACGATGATTTTCACGATGCGGAACTCAAATCTGATGCCGAAAAAAGGCAATTTATGGATTAGAGATGAATGTTTACAACGCTCTAGGCCCAAAAATGGCAAAATAAATAATCTGCTAAAGAGAAGGTGAGAAGGCTAGGGCGTGTAAGAAATAGAAAGCTCGACTTAGTAAGAGCACATTCCATGCATGCTCATGGGAGGGTGGTAGAGGTTACACCATGAGGTTTGGACTCTCTCCACTTCCGCCGACCGCTGGAACCTTTCTCCCCGGGAATAGTAATGCCTCGCTCTCAAGTGGATCCGGCTACCCCTTTTGGATATCGAACCTTGAGCGTGTACGCTTTAGGCCTTTGTGGCCAAGGACTCGCATTCTTTGGAAAACGAAAAAAAATCGGCAGTATGTGTTAACCAATTGGCTTCAAAATACTATATTAATCGTGATTTAAGTTTTGTTCCCGAGTTTTTTCATCCACTCCATCTCCAATGACAACGTATAAGAAGCAACCCTGCACAAACGACCCGCAGAGTATTGCGATGGGATAATAGGTTGGCAAGAATTTGAGATTTTTTGGCTACTGATGGATCATAAACATCATAGTCCATATTGGTACTCACAAAATCGTAATGTTTCTTACTTTTCACGAGTGATTGTTGTTGCGTCGTAGTTAATTGCATCGAAGTTTAATTATGTGAATGGTTTTATTTTGAAGTACATAAAGAATACCGCGGATGTATTGCTGAATTACTCGTAAACTTACTATAAAAATAATTTAAAAGACAAATCACTTCGACCTCGAATTAAATTTTTTTGCACTATCTTCAATTAGAACGCGCGGATGAATGAAAATAAAAGAAGAACGAAGAATCGAATTTTATTTACCTTATATTTGCTGGTATATAAGTTTACTTAATTGCTATTGCACAAAAGTAGTTTCAATTTTTATGTTTCTTTTGGAAAATTGCTGTGTGTGAAACACCAATCTATCTAATTCCTGTCTAAGACCACACTGTAAAAAAATAGAGCCAATCCATTAATGCGACAACAGGTGATTACAAACTATAAAACAGCAAAATTTGCTATATTTTGTGCCTTAAAATTGATTTTTCAAAATACGATAAAATACGCAGTATCAGTGTAATAAATATTATTGCTATTCTCTAACAATATAATATGTGTAGCAACAATTTTAATAAGCTCTGTTAAGTTTGAAACAGCAACATTTACAAATATGTTAACCGACAATAGAGCATTAATGATCGTATAATGTTTGATCGAGTGACCGTATAATGTTTGGTCTCCCTAATCCTAAAGATAAGGCTAAGCCTTAACTTAAGTCCAAGTCTGAGACTAAGCCTAAGGTTAGCATGTGTTCATAATTAAACTTAAAATTTTTTCTTATGGTACTGATTTCAAGCTCTTCCGCACCCTTAACACTTAGAAGTACACAAACGTGGACAGCGTACATCGCGGACTGTTGTGTTAACTAAAATTTGCGGAATATATCATAGGTGTCAATAGGGGTGGTTACCCTCCTAAGGGTGGGTGTGATACCCAAGCCATATTTACAGAAAACGAAAGACTTCCTCGTTCAGGTACAATTTCTTGCCTACTTTAGATATCATTAAGCCAAAAATATATGTAAACATTGTCTTGTCACGCTTGTCATCGATAGATTTTCGACGCTTTGTCTGTATTTATTAACCTATTATTATATAAGTTAACTTTCGTTGGAGTTTAGTTTTGTAAGTAGAAAATGACAGACTTCGTCGTTCTGGTATGATTTCTTGGTTACTTTAGATATCATTAAACTAAAAATATAAGTAAACACTGTCTTGTCACGCTTGTCATGGATAGATTTTCTACGCTTTTCCTATATTTGTTAACATATTATTATATAAGGTTTATAATAATGATGGAATTCGGAACCGTGTCAGCCCGACCCGACACCACCCGACTTTGTTTCTTGTTTAAATCATATATACATATATATGTATATAAGTATATATATGTACATTTGCACATTTTATTTTAATGTGCTTTAGCTGCAAAGTTCTGCCAGCCACCTATAATTCTTTGGGGTGTTTTCGGTTATCTCCTCCAACAGGAATTTCATCAATTTTGAAGATAGACACTGATTTTGGTATTAGTCGATTCCGCTCGATGAGGCGTTTCAGAAAATGCTCATTCTACCCATATTCCTCAATTTTTTTTTTGATTTTTGGGGTCCCAATGGTCCTTCCTTGGGAACCCGAATTTTTCTTCTTCGGAATATGGTCATGTAGGGACCGTTCCACTCAGATCGATGAGAGAATCTTCTGGTTTATAGTTTATTGAAATCTACGCCACCGTTGTAAAGTTATGAGGGCGCAAGTCGCCCCGAAGGGAGGTACGTTATCACGTTAGAAAAAAGAACAGCTTAGAGCGGAGTGTTCGGTGGGCGGTAACCACCGACTTATGCTTAATATATATTTTATATAAAGACCTTAGCTTAGGTTACCAATAAGGGTTAGGCTCAGTATATCGAGAACGGGATAGCCTGCATTTATATTTTCGCCCCTCAGGATGACTTGGGCCCTCATTACTTTCTAACGGTGGCGTAAATTTCTATAAACTACACATAGTAAATTTCTCGCATCAAGCCGAGTCGAATGGTGTACAAAATGACCATATTCCGAAGAAAAAATTTTAGGGTTCTCAAAGGGGGGCCATTGGGACATCAAAAAATCCAAAATATTTTCCGGGAATGTGAGTAAAATGAATATTTTCTGAACCGCCTCATCGAGCTCAATCGATTGGTACCAGAATCAGCTTTCTATCTTCAAAATTGACGAAATTCCGGCTGGGGGGGATAACCGAAAAAAACCCATCCGTTGCGCTGAGAAATTCCAAGCTTTACCAATAGCACCGCGCTTCTGAGTTCTATTTATCATATTTTCTTGTGGTCTGGCTCAACCCGATTTGATCCGACCCTACCCGTGGACGCGCACTTTAACCCGACCCGACCCGGCCCAACCCGACACGACCCGAATGGCACCTGACCCGACTTCCATCTTTAGTTTATATCTAAAACTATAACTTTACATACCAACTTGACGTATTGAGAGTTTTCTCGGCTATTTTGAGCAAAATCGCTATAAATACGTTTGGTTTTGCAAATATTTTTTGTTGTGTATGCAGAATTTTCTTAATGCATATTCACATTGCTGCTTGCAATTTGCAACATTTTGCGAGAATTGCTTTCTTGTGTATTGGGATTTGAGCAGAATTTTTTCTGTCTTGCGCTTAAAATTTGTTTATATGTTTTTATCAAAACTATATTATTTTAAGGTTTTATAGAAGCTTTTTGCTAGTGAGAAGACAAGCATACAGAAAGCTTGTCCGTTCCTTTCTATTATTCTGTTCAAACAAAGATATCATCTTTGTTTGAAGAAATTCGTCAATTCAATTATAAATCAATAACGAGATATGTTTGTGCGTTGATTTTATCAAGTTAGGATGTGGCATTGTTTTCAGGATTTGACTAGCTGCTGTACATGGTGCTTTGAATACAGAGGCTCTGTTATTTTGAAGTAGCATTATAGTACTCATGCATTGCAATTATACTAGATGCTTCGCTGGGACAGCTGGGTTTATCGTCACTAATATTTATTGGCTAGCCAGTACAAAGTATGGTACGTCGCAACGGAAAGCTTGTTTAGTTGCATAATCTCTTGTAGTTGCACCTTAAAGCAAATATGATTACGCCAAATAGTATTTTTGTCTATCTTACTCGTAGTTTTCACCATATTGGGAAATATTGATGATTTAGTAAAGGGTTTAATTCTACAGATATCGCAAAAAATGATCCTAATACCGCATTCGGAAATTTTGATGATATAGTAAAGAGTTTAATTCTACACAGATCGCAAAAATAATTCTAATACCGCATTCGGAAATATTGATGATATAGTAAAGAGTTCAATTCTACAGATATCGCAAAAAATGATCTTAATACCGCATTCGGAAATATTGATGATAGAGTTTAATTCTACACAGATCGCAAAAAATAATTCTAATACCACATTCGGAAATATTGATGATATAGTAAAGAGTTTAATTCTACACAGATCGCAAAAAATAATCCTAATACCACATTGGGAAATATTGCTAATATAGTAAAGAGTTTAATTGTACACAGACCGCAAAAAAATAATTCTAATACCACATTGGGAAATATTAATGATATAGTAAAGAGTTTAATTCTACACATATCGCAAAAAATAATCTTAATACCGCATTGGGAAATATTGATGATATAGTAAAAAGTTTAATTCTACACAGGTCGCAAAAAATAATTCTAATACCGCATTGGGAAATATTGTTGATATACTAAAGAGTTTAATTCTACAAAGATCGCAAAAAATAATCCTAATACCGCATTGGGAAATATTGTTGATATAATAAAGAGTTTAATTCTACACAGATCGCAAAAAATAATTCTAATACCGCATTGGGAAATACTGATGATATATTAAAGAGCTTTATTCTACGCAGATCGCAAAAAAATAATCCTAATACAGCATTGGGAAATATTAATGATATAGTAAAGAGTTTAAATCTACACAGATCGCAAAAATATAATTCTGATACCGTCAGTCGTTCACATGATTTACCAGCAACAAGTATAAATGCGCAATTTTGACACAAATGTTTCGGCCAATGTAACCTTTAGGGGCGGAAGTGAAATGCATGCCATGCCGTTCTCGATATACTAAGCCTAAGCCTTAGTTTTAGCCTAAGCTAAGGTCCCTATATGAGCCATGTACTAAGCCTAAACCTAAGTCTGGGGACTGCCGCCCCCCCCCCCGAATCCCCCGCGCTAAGCTGTTCTTTTTTCTAACGTTATAACGTCCGGCCCTTAAAGGTGACATGGGCCAATGTTTCTGCGCTATTATTCATCTGCCAAAGCGGTTACTGGTTAGACACTATGCCTGATTTTGGAACTTTATATATCACGTTTACTGTGAAAATATTTTATCGTATAAATTTTGCTGTTACCATATTATATATGAAAACCAGAACAATCGGTGTTATTTTGGTTTAAAGTGGAAGTTTTTTAGTGAGCTCTTGATGAAACTGCCAAAAATTAGGCCCGGCAGCTAAAATTTGAATTAAATAAACCATGTACTATAACCACCTTTTAGTGTTATTGAATAATTGGAAAATCGGATTAATCACAGCGAAAGTATAACGTGATCACCCCGTCGCCTGTTGTGTACGAACAGGAACATGAACTCGCAACCTTGTTTACCCTATATATAATTGTTTGACACTTTATTATAGTACCATATATATATAGTGATCTGGAAACCAGAACGGCACATCAGCACTGATAGTTCAAGCGCATCAACGGTCAGGACCCAATGCAAACGTATGTAAAGTTGCGCCAGGTACTTTTGAGAACCAAACGTTAACGGAATAGAATCCATCTATAGCAATCAGCTTTTAGTAATAGTTTGTAAATTTTAGTTTGCGTTTGGGTTATTCTGGCTTCGAAATAACGGTTACATATTTTGTAGCAAAGGTATTTGAATTATACTCCGATCAGCTCTTACCCTTTCCAAAGCCGAGAAACCAATACAGGAGGACAATAACTATGGAATTAATTGCTGGACACCTGTCGCCATGATTAGAGTATGAAGTTATGATTTCACAGAATTGATACTGCAATCAGCAATTATCAATTTCCAAAAAAAAGAGAAACCAATACAGGAGGACGATAAGTATGGAATTAATTGCTCGACACCTGTTGCCATGATTACAGTATGATGTCACGATTTCACAGAATTGATACTGCAATCAGCAATTATCATTTTCCAAAAGAGAGAAATCAATACAGAAGAACGATAACTATGGAATTAATTGCTCGACACCTGTCGCCATGATTAGAGCATAAAGTCATGATTTCAAAGAATTTAAGAAGTTATCTTCGAACATATGTACTAGACATGTTTCTGATATGTTGACTGATATGTGTTTAAAAAAGAATTGATGGTGTTTTGCTAAAGAGTATGTCCTACTGTATTCGGTGGGCAGATATGTTGTTCTCTGTTATTTCTTGAGGCCACGGATTTTTCGTTGGGTATTATATCATTCGATTCATATTTCACGGGGGGGAGTAGTTGGGCATTATTCCCCATGAGATACAGCGCGAACAAGATATCCACCCCATGAAATGCTGTCCCATGGTATTTCACGGGAGAGATTTTATTCCCTCTGTATTTCATAGATGTGAACATTTGTCCCACCACAAAATACATTAAGGACAGATGAAGTGTATCCACATAAAATGCAAAGTGACAACTTGAAACGCGCCATGACGAACCTGTAGGCTAATAATGCATAAACTTAGGAGTATCATAATATGCACTCTTGGTGTAGCAAATATTATCATTGTAACGCACATTGGTTATCAATTTTATTAATTCCATCGCATTTTCAAACAGACGTTTTTTCATATGATATGTTTCTATATAATCGTACAAAGCTATATAAAATAACGATTGATAATATTATCTACGATTTTTACTATTTCAGACAATACGTAGTCTTAAAGTATTAAAATACTAATTTACGAAATATAATAATTAATTTGTGCTAATTTTTGGACATATTGCTTGAAATTGATAAAAGAGAATTATTTAGCCTCAGCGATAAAACAGGTCTAATTTTAACATAAAACAATCAACACATAATCCAAATCACTCAAATTTTACACAATCCGTCAGTTATCACAATTCGTGCTTACGAAAAATGATTGTCTTCGATGAAAATGCACCGCATTACAAATGTGTTTGCTGTTGCTGTCGGTGCTGTCATTGTAAAATTGTGGCTGTCCTATTCGTTGTCATCGAGTTAATATGTATTATATCGTCGTTTGTCAACGGTGGTGCAGGTTATGGAACCACGTCAGCCCACTCGTCGATTGGCATGCTTGGATTTACGGCAACGTTTTTCTTTGTTCTACCTATATTACTCGTCATTGCATGTGTTTTGGTTATTGTCGCATTTGTTACGATACGTGGAATATTTGTATGGCCGCATATTATTTGTAATGTAAGTTTATAGTTGAATAAAAAATTTGATGTTTTTTTTCATTTATTTATTTAACTAATAGCACAAACGAAACTTTCGGCATATTGTATTAACGAGTAGCTTCTTTTCCGTAGATATATCGGATCTTGTCAAGTTTCTTCTTTACAAGCAGCGGGGAAAAACTTGACAAGGCACCGTTGCACAAAAATTTGATGAGCATTTGTGAGCCCAAGCTACGTTTAAGCATAGCCCTAGACTTAGCGATATAAAACTTTGTTCTATCACCCGAGGGAAACCTTGATACGATGCGCTAGGGGGGAAAACCTGACATGATGCGACATATGTGAAAGATTATTTATTATTTTTCTTTGGTATAACTCTAAATACTGATAATTCGAAGGCAAATATGCTGTATCCGTCCTAGCTACAACGAATAAACCTAGCTGCTCAGCATCGATGATTTTGCTAAGAAGAATATGTTAAAACAAGAGAGAAAAGAAAACGACGTCATGTTTTACTTTTTAAGTTGTTTAAGTTATTGCCAGTCTTGGTGCTGAGGTGACAGCATCGCTTTGAAAGGAATAGTTGAAGCCCAATAAAATGATTAAAACAAATTGTTCATTGTCTTTGATTTTGTTAAGAGGAATATGTCAAAAGAAGAAAGAAAAGTAAACGACGCCGCGTTTTAGCTTTCAAGCTGTTTAAGTTATTGCCGGTCTTGGTGCTGAGATGACAGCAGCGCTTTGGAAAGAATAGTTGAAGCCCAATGATACGAATAAAACACGCTGTTCATTGTCTTTGATTTTGTTAAGAGGAATATGCCAAAATAAGAAAGAAAAGTAAACGACGCCGCGTTTTAGCTTTTAAGCTGTTTAAGTTGTTGCTGGTCTTGGTGCTGAGATGACAGCAGCGCTTTGGAAAAAATAGTTGAAGCCCAATGATACGAATAAAACACGCTGTTCATTGTCTTTGATTTTGTTAAGAGGAATATGCCAAAATAAGAAAGAAAAGTAAACGACGCCGCGTTTTAGCTTTTAAGCTGTTTAAGTTGTTGCTGGTATTGGTGCTGAGATGACAGCAGCGCTTTGGAATGAATAGTTGAAGCCCAATAAAACGAATAAAACACGCTGTTCATTGTCTCTGATTTTGTTAAGAGGAATATGCCAAAAGAGGAGAGAAAAGAAAACGACGTCATGTTTAATTTTACAGGTGTTTAAGTTATTGCCGGTCTTGGTGCTGAGGTGACAGCATCGCTTTGGAAGGAATAGTTGAAGCGCAATACGTAATATTGAATCTGCACATATGTATTGACAGCTTTATTGAACACGCATAAAAGCGCAGCCCCAGAGAAGTACAATGCATTTCTTTGTTACGTTCTTTTCAAACGTCTAGTGGCTGATCGTTCGTGATATCTGCGTGATTCAATATTGAAAACTTGATAATTTTACTTCTACAGAATTCCTTTATATAATCACAAGCTTCCACCTCACAAGTCCATAATCTATAGATTATTAGTAAGAAGTGTCAAGTGATTAAAAGTGTTAAGCGCCAATGGATTATTAAGATGTGTCACGCGGTTAGAAGTGTCAAGCCCCCATGGATTAGTAAGAAGCGTCAAGCAGCTAGAAGTGTCAAGCTCCTATGGATTAGTAACACGTGGCGAGCGGTTATAAGTGTTAAGCCCCATGGATTAGTAAGAAGTGCTAAGCGGTTAGAGGTATCAAGCCACTTTGGATTAGGAAAAAGTAACAAACGATTAGGAGCGTCAAGCGTTTAGAAGTGTCCAGCACTGATGGATTAGTTGGAAGTATCATACCCTTATGGATTAGTAAGAAGTGTCAAATGGTTAGATTTATTGAGGTATTTGATTATAACTATAATATCGCTGCTTGTTAGAACGTACCCATGCAATGCTAAGTTTGATAAAATGTTAAAATACTATAGTAAAGACCTGAAAGATGTGATAAAATTTCTTTATAATTGTTTTTTGGCATTAATATTTTTACTGCATGATTTATCTGTTACAAATTAGAGCACCAAAACCAACATAAACTTGTGTCTGGTATATATATATTATTGGTGGATCAATCGTCCACGAATTGGCCAATTTAGTTTGCACGCTCGCAAATTCAAAATCTGATAAAAGAGGCATAGATGTGAAGTTTCAGCTATTGACGTAATAATGCGGTATTAACATTAAGATACAAGCTTTTAGATAATACATTTTATAAAACAGTAGGTTATAGGGAACACAAATGTGAGTCAAAAATATGGTAGTGTAACTGCACTTAGGTATGGTTGCTCTAATTCGTGTAACAACCTCAAATACGCTATTCCATGAGAGCTAAGAGCTGATGTAAATACAATTGCGCACTTTTAAGAACCTCTTTGTTGCATTAACAGCATGAAATATAATCATGATTTTACAGATTAAATTACACATTGATTGCCCTAATTAACTAAGTCATTACAGTTGCACATACACCAAAATCGAGCAGCTATAAATACATTAGGTAAATGCACGCCCCGTGTGACTACCACATAATTTGTTATTTTTTAGATCTGATATAAGTAAAAAATATACAACAAACTGCGGTTACTGAAGCTAAATACTGAAGCGGTAATGAAAGCTAAATACGCTTGTTTAATCTTAATTTAGTATATGTACCACATGTTTAGTTCTTTAACTACTGCATTTTCTTAACAACAACCAATTTCGTTTGAAAGCGTTGTACTAAATAAATCGCTGGCAAATACTGTCAAAATACGCGTACTGTTGTTCGATCGCATTTCGAGTACCTTAACCAACTTGAGCAGTAGCTCAGAAAGACCTCAACGGCAAGTAAACGTGAGTTTCATCCGAGTGTTTCGGATTCGATACCTCGTTGCGACCTATTGTTTATCGACACTCCAAACGCAAATTAGTTAAGGATGTAAAGAGTGGAAATCAAGAGATGTAACAATTTGGATATAGTAACGGAATGACAATCCGGAATGACAAGCCCAAAATAATTTTCACGATCTATAAAAATATTACTTGGATATAAATTTAACGAAATCTTAAATTTGTAATAGCGTTTCTTGATATTTAAAAGAACGTGGCCGTTGAAAAAATAGATTTTAAACATTTTAAATCTTTTAAGATAAACTTTATCACCACTTCACATTGAAATTTTTTTGGCTATTTCTGGCTATATTTCTTTGCTGATATGATATGATATGATATGATAAGACCATATTTGGCTTAAAGTATGCTTTCGTAATCGAACAATTTACGATAATTATTACAAAATAGCAATACTGTTGATTGAAAAATTCATATTTCCACAATATTATTTTAAATTTCACATTTACTTTACTACAACAATGACGGCCCTTTTTCAAATAACTTATTAATTCCGTAATATCTATGTCCAAATCAAGTTTTCTTGGAATATCACGCATAGTATCAAAAGATGTGGAGCAAAAACCTTGACTGTGATGAAAAATTTCAATAATTAATATTGGTAAATCGTTGTGAATATTTTTTTAACAATATTTAGATCGTTCTCGCAGTTGCGTACATTATTGCGATTGTTTTTTGCTTTTTGTGGATTTTTCAAGTATCCGACGTTGCATCAGTGTTCCTTCACGATGTTGACACCAGGCATCTTAAAACCTCATCGTCCAAGGAATCGTTTGGTGCTCGATTGGGAATTGGTCTCTTTGGTGCATTGATTATTCTTATGTTTGTTTTCTTTCAACTTTGGTGCGCCCGGCTTTTCATTCAATTCAAAGGATATCTAAACGATAAACGAGCATTTCGTAATTCATCGTCTTATCAAATGGCTTGATTCAGAATGGTCGATCGGTATTGGCGACACTATAGAAGCTTATTTTTTTATTATGTTTATTATTAACACCGAATTTAATGATTATTTAAAGCTTGTAAATTATTCTTTAAATTTAATGCTAATAACATCACGATATAGTAACATATTAATAGCTAATCGGTTTTTATTCTGTTATTTGTGTGACGAATAGCACAGTCTTTATTTGGTTAGCTGCTACTTGAAAAAGCTAGTTTATCAGCTAAAATCATTGATCATTTGTGTATGAAGTTTCTTTTTAATGCTGCGTTCGCGTCATAATGCCTTCACTGTTTGGAACTGTTGCCCCGCTGTAGCAGCGAAACTATCGTATAGACAATCAGGTTACACCCATACAGTAAATGAATTCCGTGGGTATTAGACGACATCCCATTAGCTGATACATTGTTACTGTTTTGCGCACACCCGCGGCTACCATGTTTTCGGGAATTAACAGTAACACATACTGTCTGTATCTAATGCAGTGTATTATTCCAATGTGTTGTTATGTTTTAAAAATTTCGATATTTGTATCTTGAAAATATGAACGTTGACAAAATGAAACTACAAAGAAGACACGGTGTCCTCAACACCGTCGTAAATTAACAACACTCCTACCAAACTACTCGTAAAACTTTTATGAAAAATACAAGGATGTCTAAGGCACTCTATTCTCGAATGTGACCTGACACTGTGTGGGGTATATAGGTTCCAAACATTGCATATAGTATAATGTGAGCACACCATATCTTTTCAAATTAATACTTTTATTATTTAAAACGAACACATTAATTATTCGTGTCAGTTTCATTATAATGCATCTCCCAGCATGAAGTTTGTATATTTCGAACACACAGCTATACTTTTGGTGCTATTACACCAAGCTTATCGAAGAAGTTAAAAAACGACTATTTAACACGGATGTTTTCCTACGTAAATGGGCAAGTGTAAAATTCATTCGACGTACGACCCAAGAAATTGTAGATTTATTAGTACCAAATCTTTTGTAGTTTTTATATGCTTTTAGTTTTTGTAATATTGCGTGTCCCTAGTTTTTAGATTTTATATGTTATTCTACTAAATGAATTTAAACGTGAAATTTAGTATGTTATGCGATTTTATATTGCGTCAGTCGCCTTCAGTTACCAAATGCATTTCTTATAACTTAAAAACGGGTCATAGAAGAAATTGTAGAAATTATTAAAAAATGCTTACAGATTACTTAAAATTTGAGGCCAATTTTAGTAGTTAAAATGACGAAAGATGACTTAGCTGACATTTATTACTAAGACTGAGCTTACTTTAACGTTTTCTAACACCGGATTAAACAACGTTATTATAATATTACAGCTTAGACATCAACTGTGCGTCTACTATAACTAAATAGATAATTTTTCAGTATTTTTCTTGATGCAACAGCATTTAAACTTTTCTGGAAAGCAAAATAAATAGTGTGTATATATCTATTAGATAAAATCCTGATCTTGAATTGAGGTTACAAACACACTTCGCGGCTAGGCTATTATGAGGACATTTTGTCCCACACTAACATGCTATTTTGTACTTTCAGTAGCACATTAACACGTATAGTATTTCGAAAACAAGTATTAGAAAGTACCAAGCAGTCAATTTCACGTCTGCAGTTTGCCAGAGCAGTTGTAGGTTGGTAGTTTTACAAGCGTTTACTTGCATTGGTGCCATGACACAAAGCATAGGGTGTCAAGTCGCTGGCCCATCCAAGATATAGACATGCGTAGCCTTATCAAGTTTCTATTTTGGTGTCTTGTTACGCCAAGCTGAAGGTATGACCGGCACACACAATACCTAATCTTCAAGTTTAGACATTTCAAAAACTTGGACCAATTTAATAACCTGAAAAGTGAAGCAACAATTATGTTAAATTAAGCTTCTATAACCTCAAAATTGGGTAAAATTGTAGGGAGTAACAATCTTTCGATTGGAAAGTCCTGTCCTATGACAGTGTCCGTATATCAGCTTCGCTCAGCGTTTTGTCAATACTATCATGTTTCTGAGGTGATATTGCTGGATTTGCTTTTGTGGTTACAATTTTATGCATACGATACTCTGCCATACTCGTGCAGAAACCATGTCATGTAAAAATAGCATTACAAAAGGCATGTTTATTTATTCAATAATTAGTTGCTCCAAATTTCACATAATTTATATTATCCAGCCTATTCAACGAAACTAATTTTAGGTTGTAACTAATTTTAACTACACGTTTGTAACTTTATACTCAAAGTATTTTTAGCGTTAAACTTCAAATTTGCAACGTTACACAGAAATGTAAATTTAAACTATGAATTTGTAACTTTAAGCTACTAACTTGTAACTATTACTGACAATAGCTGCAACTTTACACGCAAACTTGTACCATCGCTTTACCATATTTAGAATCATTATCAGAAACCGTAAGCGCATGTCCAAAAACTTATTTTTCTCTTCTATTTACTGTTTTCTATTTTTCATTTTATATTTACGGATATTTATTATTATCTAATATAAATTGGTGCTGCTATATATACTAAGTCTGTATTACTTCAAACTACAATAAAATAATAAGATGGTCTAAATTTGGGTAGGTTAATATATAGTATTGTAAAAAAGTATTTAATGGCTGTGAGGTTATTTACACTTTTTGTCAGGCTTCGGATTTATAAGCTTATGATCAAAATTTGGTACCCCAGAATTGTAAAAACATATTTAATGGATGTGAGGTTATTTACACTTTTTGTCAGGCTTCGGATTTATAAGCTTATGGTCAAAATTTGGGTAGGTTAATATGTAGAATTGTAAAAACATATTTAATGGATGTGAGGTTATTTACACTTTTTGTCAGGCTTCGGATTTATAAGCTTATGGTCAAAATTTGGGTAGGTTAATATGTAGAATTGTAAAAACATATTTAATGGATGTGAGGTTATTTACACTTTTTGTCAGGCTTCGGATTTATAAGCTTATGGTCTATTGTTTGTCCCTACTGTGGTTACGATAAGGAGTTTCACAAATGCAACCATTTCAGTTCGTTATCCAAATGAAAGTGGCGTACGGCAAACGTCTCGGATTTAACCGGCTGCGTTTAGCATGGAAGTAAACGGTGCTATTATAATTGACTGATGTAGTGGAAAACAAAACAATTTAGTCGTTGATTGATATTCGGTAAACTTGATATAACAGGACCTTAGTCACACGAATTGTCGCTATGGACCTCGTAGTATCGTATCGACACTGTTAGCGGCTACCATTTATAAGGCGATATTTATTAGTTGCTGTTGGGGACATCGCCTTAGATGTAATAATTTCTACGGTGTCTGCAGCAAAGCAATGAAGTTTCAACCATGCAAACATTAATTTCAACGTTGACTGCATGTGACTGCTATGTGTTCCATGATAGCAATCATTCATTGAAAACAGTCAATGATAAAATCCTTGGCGTGGTGCTGGTCTAAACCTGTAGGTATGCTGGTGGAATATACTGCAAGTTGTACCAAGTTCGTGGGTTCATATCCTAACGCAATGACAGATATTTGGCTTTACATTACAAACCAACATTCTTAAAAGTATTTCATGATAAAGCTGCTCATCGCTTCTTTCTAGGTTAAATTTAGCTATTGCTCGCAATGTGTCGAATTTTGTCTAGCGCTGGTCCGAATTTTATCGCGATCTTAATTTATTGTGTCCAAAAAAACTCCATCAGGAATTTTTGCTACTATGAAATATGAAAAATTTTGGCTGCGATCGATGGGACAATGGATATTAGATTTTTAGTTGTGGCAGCAAGTTGTAATAAACTAACGAATATGTTAAATATAGCAACAAGATAACTGGTATTGGCTGTTTTATAGCATGTATATTGACTTTAATATACCGATACATTAATTGTCTTTATTTCTAAGCAATAGCTATTACAGAACACTTCTTAAATTTTAATGATTAATTTATACAAGTTTGAAAATAAAATCTCGAAATTTCAGATTATAGTTGTTTCCAACCACCGATAACACGAATATGATGCTTTAAAATCGGGCAGATTATTTTCACTCTAGAACAAAGTAAAATAAAATTATATACAAAATGTCGACGAACAATAATTAGGAGATACCTATTCACCGTGGGGTTTATCCAGAAAGTAATTATAACCATTAATTGTTAGTGCGGCAGCTGAAGGCGTTTCCAATTTTAGCTGCTCTTACGCTACGTGGAGATCTAAAATTTTTTCTAAGTATACTGGCATTTATATATATATCTATGCAAGAGCTAATAGCTTTTTCAAAAAGCTTCCATGCCACGAGGAAACCTTAAAATTTTTTTCCATTACTAAATAAAACTATTTTTCGGTAAGAGAGATTGATTATCCTGTTTCTAGGATACTGCACTATTTCAAAAATTTGTCACATAAATTTCTATACAGGAGCGGATAAACGGCTATTCGTAGTTTTTATAATCGTAAAAGCATGTATCTGTATGCCTACATTTCTGAGAGCAGGGGTTAAAAAAATTAGGCCTTTAGGCCAAAATAAAGTCAAATTTTGTTATTTTGTCTATAACATTATAGCGGCTAACGTGGTGTGATAATTTTCATAGCATAGCTTGTTATAATACATTGCATTCGAAGCATAATGTCTGGCCATTTAAAAAATGAATCATAAAGCAAAGTAATCTATTTTGTATAAAATCGCATAGGTATTGATGTTATTGCTAACCCTTGCGGCTGACTGACAGTATTTGGTGAAAATTTAGATAGTCTGTCTACAATAATTATTAGGCTGTATACTTTATCATTATTATTTTTCCATCACGGTGAAAATGCGGAATAGACTGCACGGCCCATGTCACCTTTAGGGGCTTCCCATTTTCCCGTCGGAAATTATATTACGTTGTTGTGTGTGTCCCGTATATTAGACACACATTTTGGTATTTTTTGTTTTTCCCATTTTCCCGTTTTCCCAATTTCCCATATTCTCAACCAGTACAATGTGAGAAGTCAGGTGAACGCGAAATTGGGAAAACGGAAAACTGGGAAAACGGTAAATTGGGAACACGAAAAATTGGGAAATTGGGAAATTGCAAATCGCGAGAAGGGGAATACGAGAATTTGGGAAAGGGGAAAATTAGCAAAAAGAAAAACCGCGAAAATGATAATTTACGAAAATCGGAAACAGGTATTTCCGGATCTGTACTTTCTTGCTTTCCAAGGTTCAGATTTCCAATTTTACGAACTTCCCTGTTTTTCAACATTTTTCTATTTGCCAATACTATGATTTCTCGACAGTTTCGTGTTTCAGCATTTTTCCAGCATTTCCCTATTTTCCTTCAGTGTTTCCAAATATTGTGTCGTTTCGCCACTTTAGCTGTTTTCCAGTATTTTCAGTATTCCGAGATCCTCTGTTTAACCAGTTTTCCTTAACGATAAATCGACTTTATTACCAATACATAGGCCTAGGGGTTGGCTCATCCCAGGGGGCTTGTAATCTCGGTTTTGCATTTTTTATTGTAACATCGATCAATCGCGAAATGGATTCGCTGACAGCTGTAAGGCTTTAATTTTAGGCTGAAAATGTAATACTTTAAAATAACTAACTTTTATTTTAGATTTTAATAAAAAGTTTCAGGGGTTTTACGATCGACGAATTTGAATACCAAAATTGTGTAGTCTGTCTTCAATTATTAAGCTATATATCGCGTGCAGGCCTTCAAACATGGTGTATATTGTGTTTTTCGGTAAGCTGATTACAACAGTCCGATTATCTACAATCCGCCACCAATAGTTCATACCTTTTCCAGGGGTTTTAAATGTGTTTAGGGTCGATGCACACGATTTTAAAATATGATCTCTCTTCGATTGTTGAATTACGCATTGATTGCTAGGCATCAAGCATGGCCCACATATATGTTTAGTACGCTGAATACAATCATCGCGATCTACAACTTTTCAGAACAAGACTTTTTGTGGGACTTCTCTCAGGACCACTGCGAGCCTGTATATGATACGATGATGTTTTTCTTGCAATAAATTTTTCAAATTTCGTCAAACTTGATTTCCAGAAATGTGTTGTCTATCTTCATTTGTTAGGTTATGTATCGTGTGCAAGGCATCAACCATACTGTATATTATATTTTTCGGTATACTCAATACGACAATTTGGTTATCTATAATCCGCCACGAATAGTTCATGCATTTTCCAGCGGATTTAAATTGGCTTAGGGTCAATGAACAAAATTTCTAGAATATAGTCTGTTTTCTTTTGCTGGGCTATGTATTGTGTGCTCGACATCAAGAATGATCTATATATATTTTAAGGACGCTGAATACAATCATATCGATCTACAACTTTTCAGGAAAATACTTTTTGTGGTACCTCTCTCAGGGCCGGTATGAGCCTGAATATGATACTATGATCTTTTTCTTGAAATAAATTTTTCAAATTTCATCAAACTTTATTTCCAGAATTGTGTAGACCGTCTTTATTTGTTAGGTTATGTATCGCGTGCAGACCACCAGGCATGCTGTATATTATATTTTTCGGTAGTTTGAACAGGACAATTTGGATATCTTCAATCCGTCTCATATGGTGAATGCCTTTTCCACATGTTTTCAATGGGTCTAGGGTAGATGAACACGATTTCCAGAATATAGTCTGTCTTCTATTGTTGGGTTATTCATTGCGTGCTAGGCATAAAGCATGGTACATATATATGTTTTAGAACACTGAATACAATCATGGAGATGTACAACTTTTCAGAACAATACTTATTGTGGGACCTCACTCAGGGCCGCTGCGAGTCTGAATATGATACGGTGATATTTTTTTTGAAATAAATTTTTCAAATTTCGTCAAACTTTATTTCCAGAATTGTGTAGACTTCCTTCGTTTGTTAGGTTATGTATCGCGTGCAGGTCATCAATTTTTCGGTACGCTGGATACGACAATTTGGTTATCTGCTATTTACCAGGAATAGTTCACGCATTTTTCAGCGGTTTAGGATCGATGAATACGATTTCCAGAATATAGTCTGTGTTCGATTGTTGGGTTACGCATTGATTGCTAGGCATCAAGCATGGTCTACATATATGTTTTATCACACTGAATACAATCATCAATATCTACAACTTTTTAAATTGGCGTAGGGTCGATGACCACGATTTCTAGATTATAATCTGTTTTCTTTTGCTGGGTTATGTATTGCGTGCCTGACATCAAGAATGATCTATATATGTTTAAGTACGCTGAATACAATCATCGCGATCTACAACTTTTCAGAACAATACTTTTTGTGGGACTTCTCTCAGGGCCGCTGCGAGCCTGAATATGATACTATGATCTTTTGCTTGAAATAAATTTTCAAATTTCGTCAAACTTTATTTCAAGAATTGTGTAGACTGTCTTCATTTGTTAGGTTATGCATCGCGTGCAGGCCATCAAGCATGATGTATATTATATTTTTCTATAGGCTGAATACGTCAATTTGGTTATCAACAATCCGCCACGAAGAGTTCATACATTTTCCAGCGGTTTTAAATTGGCTTTAGGGTCAATGAACACGATTTTTAGAATCTAATCTGTTTTCTTTTGCTGGGTTATGTATTGCGTGCTCGACATCAAGAATGATCTATATAGCTTTTAGTACCTTGAATACAATCATCGCGATCTACAACTTTCAGGACAATACTTTTTGTGGGACGTCTCAGGGCGGCTGCGAGCCTGTATATGATACGGTGATCTTTTTCTTGAAATAAATTTTTCAAATTTCGTGAAACTTGATTTTAAGAATTGTGTAGACTGTCTTTATTTGTTAGGTTATGTATCGCGTGCAGGTCGTCAACCATAGTGTATATTACATTTTTCGGTAGGCCGAATACGACAATTTGATTGTCTACAATACGCCTCATATGGTGAATGCCTTTTTCAGAGGTTTTCAATGGGTCTAGGTTCGATGAACACGATTTCCAGAATATAGTCTGTCTTCTATTGTTGGGTTATTCATTGCGTGCTAGGCATAAAGCATGGTACATATATATGTTTTAGAACACTGAATACAATTATCGAGATCTACAACTTTTCAGAACAATACTTTTTGAGGGACCTCTCAGGGCGGCTGCGAGCCTGTATATGATACGGTGATCTTTTTCTTGAAATAAATTTTTCAAATTTCGTCAAACTTTATTTCCAGAATTGTGTAAACTGTCTTCATTTGTTAGGTTATGTATCGCGTGCAGGCCATCAAGCATGCTGTATATTATATTTTTCGGTAGGCTGAATACGACAATTTGGTTGTCTACAATCCGCCTCATATGGTGAATGCCTTTTTCAGAGGTTTTCAATGGGTCTAGGGTCGATGAACACGATTTCCAGAATATAGTCTGTCTTCTATTGTTGGGTTATTCATTGCGTGCTAGGCATAAAGCATGGTACATATATATGTTTTAGAACACTGAATACAATCATCGAGATCTACAACTTTTCAGAACAATACTTTTTGTGGGACCTCTCTCAGGGCCGCTGCGAGCCTGAATATGATACGGTGATATTTTTCTTGAAATAAATTTTTCAAATTTCGTCAAACTTTATTTCCAGAATTGTGTAGACTGTCTTCATTTGTTAGGTTATGTATCGCGTGCAGGCCATCAAGCATGCTGTATATTATATTTTTCGGTAGGCTGAATACGACAATTTGGTTGTCTACAATCCGCCTCATATGGTGAATGCCTTTTTCAGAGGTTTTCAATGGGTCTAGGGCCAATGAACACGATTTTCAGAATATAGTCTGTCTTCTATTGTTGGGTTATTCATTGCGTGCTAGGCATAAAACATGGTACATATATATGTTTTAGAACACTGGATACAATCATCGAGATCTACAACTTTTCAGAAGAATACTTTTTGTGGTACTTCTCCCATGCGAGCCTGAATAGGGTACAGTGAACTTGTTCTAGAAATCAATTTTTTTTAATTTCCTCTTCTGAAAAGTTGTAGATCTCGATGACTGTATTCAGTGTACTAAAAATATATATATGGACAATTCTTGATGCCTAGCATGCAATGCATAACCCAACAACCGAAAACAGACTATATTCTGGAAATCGTTTTCATTGACCCTAAACACATTTAAAATCCCTGGAAAAGACATGAACTACTCGTGGCGGATTGTAGATACCAAAATTGTCGTATTCAGCCTACCCAAAAATATAATATAGACCATGCTTGATGGCCTGCACGGGATACATAACCTAACAGATGAAGACCGACTACGCAATTCTGGAAATCAAGTTCGTCGAACGTAAAACCCCTGAAACACATTTAAACGGTATAATATGGTCCAGTCGGACTCTAGATAACACAGCCGTATTTGGCATATTTATGACGTAAAATACTCGATTCAATTCGCAAACACTCGCTTGAATTCAAAAACACATTAATAATTAATAACATGGCGAAATTTGAAAAATTGGTTTCCACAAAAATATCACCGTACCGTCATATATATTCAGGCTCGCAGCGATCCTTGGAGAGGTCCCACAAAAAGTATTGTTCCGAAAAGTTGTAGATGTCGATGATTGTATATATATGGAACATGCTTGATGCTTAGCACGAAATGCGTAACCAAACAACCGAAGACAGACTATATTCTAGAAATCCTGTTCATCGACCCTAAACCCATTTAAAACCCATGTAAAAGGCATGAACTATTCGTGGCGGACTGTAGATAACCAAATTATCGTATTCAGCGTACCGAAAAAATATAATTTACACCATACTTGATGGCTTGCCCGCAGTACATAGCCTAAACAAATTAAGACAGACTACACAATTCTGGAATCAAGTATGACGAAATTGAAAGATTTATTGCAAGAAAAAGATCACGGTACCGTATTCAGGATCGCAGCGGCCCTAGGAGAGATCCCACAAAAAGTATTGTTCTGAAAAGTTGTAGATCTCGATGATTGTATTCAGCGTACTAAAACATATATATGGACCATGCTTGATGCCTAGCACGCAATGCATAACCAAACAACCGAAGACAGACTATATTCTGGAAATCGTGTTCATCGACCCTAAACCCATTGAAAACCAATGAAAAATGCATGAACTATGTGGTGGATTGTAGATAACCAAACTTTCGTATTCAGCGTACCAAAAAATTGATGGCCTGCACGCGATAAATAACCTAACAAATGAAGACAGACTACACAATTCTGGGAATCAAGTTGACGAAATTTGAAAAATTTATTTAAATAAAAATATCACCGTACCATATTCAGGCTTGCAGCGGCCCTGGCAGATGTCCCACGACAATTGTTGTTCAATATAGTTGTTCTCGATGATTGTATTCAGCGTACCAGAAAACATATATATGGACCATTCTTAATGCCCAGCATGCCTTACATAACCCGACAACAGAAGACAGACTATTTTCTGGAAATCATATTCATTAACTTTAGACACATTTAAAGCCCGTGGAAAAGGCATGAACTATTCGTGGTGGGTTAGGTAACAAAATTGTCGTAATCAGCTTACCGAAAACCACAATATACGCCATGCTTGATGGCCTGCACGCGATACATAACCTAACAAATGAACACAGACTACACAATTCCAGATATTAAGTTCGTCGAACATAAAGCCCCTGAAACCCTTTTAAACTTTATAATATGGTCCAGTCGAACTCCAAATAATACAGCCGTATTTGGCATATTTATAACGTAAAACACTCGCCTGCTAACACAAACACATTAATAAAATGACGAAATTTCAAAAAATTATTCCTAGAAAAAGATCACCGTACCATATTCAGGCTCGCAGCGGTCCTGGGAGATTTACCACAAAAAGTATTGTTCTGAAAAGTTGTAGATCTCGATGATTGTATTCAGTGCACTAAAACTTATATGTGGACCATGCTTGATGCCTAGCACGCAATGCACAGAAGAAAGGCTATATTCAGGAACTGGTGTTCATTGACCCTAAAACACATTTAAAACCCCTGGAAAAGGCATGAACTATTCGTGGCGGACTGTAGATAACCACATTGTCGTATTCAGCATACCGAAAAATATAATATACACTATGCTTGATGCTTGCACGTGATAAATAACCTAACAAATGAAGACAGACTACTACACAATTCTTTAAATCAAGCTTGACGAAATTTGATAAACTGATTTATAGAACAAGATCACCGTACCATATTGAGGCTCGCAGCGGCCCTGTGAGATTTACCACAAAAAGTATTGTTCTGAAAAGTTGTAGATCTCGATGATTGTATTCACTGTACTAAAACCTATATATGGACCATGCTTGATGCCTAGCACGCAATGCATAACCTAGCAACCGAAGAGAGGCTATATTCTGGAAATCGTGTTCACCGACCCTAAACCCATTTAAAGCCTATGGAAAAGGCAAGAACTATTCGTGGCGGATTGTAGATAACCAAATTATCGTATTCAGCGTACCGAAAAATATAATCTACACAATGCTTGATGGCCTGTACGCGATACATAACCTAACAAATGAAGACAGACTACACAATTCTTTAAATCAAGTTTGACGAAATTTGAAAAATTGATTTCTAGAACAAGATCACCGTACCGTATTCAGGTTCGCAGCGGTCTTGGGAGATTTACCACAAAAAATATTGTTCTGAAAAGTTGTAGATCTCGATGATTGTATTCAGTGTACTAAAACATATATATGGAACATTTCTGATGCCTAGCACGCAATACATAACCCAGCAACCGAAGACAGACTATATTCTGAAAATCGTGTTCATCGACCCTAAACCCATTTAAAACCTATGAAAAAGGCAAGAGATATTCGTGGCGGATTGTAGATAACCAAATCATTGTATGCAGCGTACCGAAAAATATAATCTACACCATGCTTGATGGCCTGTACGCGATACATAACCTAACAAATGAAGACAGACTACACAACTCTTTAAATCAAGTTTGTCGAAATTTGAAAAATTTATTTCAAGAAAAAGATCACCGTATCATATACAGGCTCGCAGCGGCCCTGAGAGAAGTCCCACAAAAAGTATTGTTCTGAAAAGTTGTAGATCGCCGTGATTGTATTTAGCGTACTAAAACATATGTGGATCATGCTTGATGCCTAGCACGCAATGCATAACCTAGCAACCGAAGAGAGGCTATATTCTGGAAATCGTGTTCACCGACCCTAACATATTTAAAACCCCAGGAAAAAGCATGAACCATTCGTGGCGAATTGTAGATAACCCAATTGTCGTAATCAGCTTACCGAAAAACCGAATATACGCCATGCTTGATGGCCTCACGCGATACATAAACAAATGAAAACAGACTACACAATTGTAAAAATCAAGTTCGTCGAACATAAAACCCAAGACGCCATTTTAAACATTATAATTTGGTCCAATGGAACTCTAGATAACACAGTCGTATTTGGCATATTTACAATGTATAACACTCGCTTGCTTTCACAAACACATTAATAACATGACCAAATTTGAAAAATTGATTTCTAGAAAAAGATCACCGTACCAAAATTTTCCGTTTCTCAACATTTACCTGTTCCCCTAAGCTTTCGTTTTCTGTCATTTTTACGTCTAAGTTTACCGTTTCCCAACATTTACCCGTTCCTGACCATTTCTTGTTTCCCAAGATCCTGGTTTAACTAGATTTCCGACCCCAGCATTTTCCATTTTCTAGTTTCCTGTTTTTTGTATTTATAAGTTTCCCGACTAACTATTTTTCCTGTTGTAATATTTCTCAAGTTTCTGAGTACCCAACTCTTCCGTTTCCCAACACATTCAGATTCTCAAGCACTTGGCATCACAACATTTTCTAGTTTCATGTTCATGTTTCCCCGTTTCACAACATTTCGAATTTTCTACCTTTTCTGTTTTCCAACATGTGTAATTTTCCATGTTTTTCTTTTAAGTAATTTCTCGTTTCGAAAAATTTTCCCGTTTTGTTCTCTGTATCTTTCCCATTTCCAGAGTTTCTGCTTTCTAACACCTTTCCATTTCCCAAGTGTCTAACATCCAACATTTTCCAGTTTCGAGTTTCTTACTTCTAAGCACTTACCCTGTTTAACAATATTTGCCGTTTCGTTGTTTTAATTTATCTACATCCCAGCGTTGTCCATATGCCGACAACCTAATATTTTCCCGGCTTCCTGCGCTTTGTAGTTTCAGTTTCCAAAATGTTCCCGTTTCTAAAGTTTTCCTTTTCCAAAGGTTTTTCATTTTCATAGTCTACCGTTTCCCGGTATTTTCCAGCTGCCCCCAATCCAACATTGTAGCGTTTTTCAATATTTCCAGTTTGCCAACTTTTCCGTTTTCCAACATTTTCCATTTCCGTGTTCCCCATTTAACTAGCTTTCTTGGTACCAAAAATACTTCCTTTTTCTTTTTTCTGTTTTGCAACGTTCTCATACGAAGAGTTTCCCCAGTTGTACCAGTTTTGCGTTTCTCAAGTGTGTGACTTCCTAGCATTTGGCAGTTTTATGTTTTCCATTTACGACCACTTTCCCGCTTCCCAAGTGTTCCTTTTCCAAGTAGTTTCTAGTTTCCTGCATTTTAACATTTTGTTATTTCGAAACTTTTTTAAGCTTCCTTTATTTACCGTTTTCCAACATTTTTTGTTTTGTACTTCCCAATATTTTCCTGTTTCCCTACGTACTGTCCTTTTCCAAAATTTCTTCGGTTTTCGATTTCACAACATTCTCCATTTTTTCAGTTTTCCAGTTTAACATTTATCTGTTACCCAATTAACAAGTTACCGTTTTTAACATATTCTAAGTTTCTTCCCATTATCCCGATTTCCCAATTTCCCGTTTCCCCGATTTCCCAATTTCCCTTTTTCCCAATTTCCCGTTTTCCTGATTTCCCAATCTTCCTATTTCCCCTTTTCCCAATTTGCCGTTTTCCCAATTTCCCGATTTCCCGTTTTCCTGATTTCTCAATTTCCCGATTTCCCAATTTCCCGTTTTCCCGTTTTCCCAATTTCCCGTTTTCCCAATTTCTCCGTTTCCCAATTTCCCGATTTCCCAATTTCCCGATTTTCCGTTTTCCCGATTTCCCAATTTCCCGATTTCCCAATTTTCCGATTTCCCGATTTTCCAATTTTCCGTTTTCCCGATTTTCCGATTTCCCGATTTCCCAATTTCCCGTTTTCCCAATTTCCCGATACAATTTCTCCGTTTCCCAATTTCTGTTTTCCCGATTTCCCAATTTTCCGTTTTCCCAATTTCCCGTTTTCCCAATTTCCCGTTTTCCCAATTTCCCGTTTTCCCAATTTCCCGTTTTCCCAATTTCCCAATTTCCCGATTTCCCAATTTCCCGTTTTCCCAATTTCCCGTTTTCCCGATTTCCCAATTTCCCGATACAATTTCCCGTTTTCCCGATTTCCCAATTTCCCGTTTTCCCAATTTCCCGTTTTCCCAATTTCCCGATTTCCCAATTTCCCGATACAATTTCTCCGTTTCCCAATTTCCCGTTTTCCCAATTTCCCGTTTTCCCAATTTCCCGTTTTCCCAATTTCCCGATTTCCCAATTTCCCGTTTTTCCAATTTCCCGTTTTCCCAATTTCCCGATTTCCCGTTTTCCCGATTTCCCAATTTCTCGTTTTCCCAAATTTCCGAGTTTCCCGATTTCCAAATTTCCCGTTTTCCCAATTCTCCACAATTTCCCGATTCTTCTCCGTTTCCCAATTTCCGTTTTCCCGATTTCCCAACTTTCCATTTTCCCAATTTCCCGATTTCCCAATTTCGCGTTTTCCCAATTTCTATCTTCTCGATTTCCCGTTTTCCCAATTTCCCGTTTTCTAATTTCCCGTTTTCCCAATTTCCCGTTTTCCCGATTTCCCAATATTCCGATACAATTTCTCCGTTTTTCGATTTTCCAATTTCCCGTTTTGCTAATTTTCCGTTTTCCCAATTTCCCAATTTCCCAATTTCCCGTTTTCCCTATTTCCCGATTTCCTAATTTCCCGATACAATTTCTCCGTTTCTCAATTTCTGTTTTCCCGATTTCCCGATTTCCCCTTTTTCCCAATTTCCCAATTTCCCGTTTTCTCGATTTCCTGTTTTCCCGATTTCCCAATTTCCGGATTTCCTGATTTCTCAATTTCCCGATTTCCCAATTTCCCGATTTCCCGTTTTCCTAATTTCCCGTTTTCCCCATTTCCCGTTTTCCCAATTTCCCGTTTTCCCAATTTCCCTATTTCCCAATTTCCCGATTTCCCAATTTTCCGATTTCCCAATTTTCCGATTTCCCAATTTCCCGATACAATTTTTCCGTTTCCCAATTTCTAGTTTCCCGATATCCCAAGTTCTCGATTTCCCGATTTCCCATTTTCCCGAATTGCCGTTTTCCCAATTTCCCCCAATTTCCAGATTTCCCAATTCTTCGTTTTCCCAATTTCCCAATTTCCCGATATATACAATTTCTTCGTTTCCCAATTTCCCGATTTCCCAGTTTCCCAATTTCCCGATATAATTTCTCCGTTTCCCAATTTCCCGATATTCCAATTTCCCGATTTTTTCCTCCCAATTTCCCGTTTTCCCAATTTCCCGTTTTCCCAATTCCCTTTTGTTTTCCCAATTTTCCATTTTTCCCAATTTTCCGATTGATTTTTCTCCGTTTTCCCAATTTTTCTGTTTCCCGATTTCCCGATTTTCAATTTCCCGATTTCCCAATTTCCCGATTTCGCGTTTTTCCGATTTCCCGATTTCCCGTTTTCTCAATTTCCCGATTTTCCAATTTCCCGTTTTCCCAATTACCGATAAAATTTCATCGTTTTCCGAATTTCTGTTTTCCCGATTTCCCGTTTAACCAATTTCCCGATTTCCTAATTTCCCGATTTTCCAATTTCCTGATACAATTTCTCCGTTTTCCGATTTCCCGGTTTCCCGATTTTTGCGCGAGTAATATTCCGATGTTCCCAATCGATTTTCCTATTTTGTAAAATCCGATAGCGAACCGCAAACCGATTTTCCGAAACAAATGTCGCCGTTTCATCCATTTTTCAATTACCGAAAATTTCCAAAATACCGATACAATTTCCCTAAAATTACAGTTTGTGTTTTCCGATCACAATTTTGACGATTTTCAGTTTCCAGTGAAAACTGTTTTCCAAACTCCATTTCAGCTTGTCATTCCCCAGTCCCGATTTGTCTGTGTTCTCGATACAAATTTCCCGTTATACTGATGTCATAAATTCAATCGTTTCCATGTTCCCGTTTCCTGTTTTCCAATGTTCGCGAATTCCAAATTAGCCCCAATTCACCATATCCCGATAGAATTTCTCCCGTTTGCAAAAATTTCCCGATAATTCCCTTATTCCGAATTTTCGCGAACACAAATTTTCCGGATTTATCGCCAGCTTGTTCGCGAACAATTTTGCGCCGGATTATGGTTTCCCTAAAACGTTCAGTAACTGATTTTTAATTTCCGAAATAGCAAAATAGGATTTTTAATAGCCGTTTGTTAAGTTTACTCTCGTATTTTACCGATTTTCCGATTTTCCCGATACAATTTCTCCGAATTCCAATTTCCTGTTTTTCCCGATTTTTCATTTTCTGAATTTCCTGTTTTCCCAATTTCCCGTTTTCCCAATTTCCCGTGTTCCCCGTTCCCAATTTCCCGACTTCCCGTTTTCCAGAATTTCCCGTTTTCCCAATTTCCCAGGATTTGCCGTTTTCCCAATTTCTTACCGTTTCCAAATTCCCGATTTCCCAGCCGCTTAAAATTAGAAAATGCGAAAAACAGAAAGTTTGCTTGGTCTTTTACACAAAATCAAGTAACCAAACAAAAAATAAATACAATTCAGTGTGTGTCGATAATACAAGACACACATGCAAATAAAATAAAATTTCCCGCAGGAAAACGGGAAGCCCCGGAAGTTCACTTGGGCCGACTGCACAATATTTTAGATTAAAACACTGACATTCAAAATATGCAAAACTCGTAAATAGATTTATCACCTATGAATTAGGAATGTTTGGATATATTTGGCTTAAGATTTCAATGTGGGCCTGTCGCTACTACAACCGGCGGACACTACTGAGCTTATTGTTATTTAGTGACAGTCCTAGTAGAACAATTTTATAAAACATTTTCCGGACCAAAATTAAACTCAAGACTGTCTTATCATCAGTATTGCAATGAACGGACCCATTTGATTTAAGAAGCAGCCATGTGTGACTATGCATTATTAAACGTGTTTATTACCTATCCTTTAATATACCTTTGCTCATGCTCTGTACTGGTTATTCAATAATTTGCTAAACACTAAACCCAACGGTTTCAGCGAAGCATCTTGTTATTGTTAAATTGGAACAAATTGAAGGTAGGGAAAGCTTCAACAAGCTTAGCACAATAGAAACTACCTTAGCCCTTTAAAGACGAACTAGATTGTATGTCGTGCAATGTTTGACAAACTTAACCGTGCGCCAGGGATCGCGCCCGTTTTGTTCGAATACAACCCGCGCACAGAAACCACTGAGCTAACGAAACCCTTTCTAAGCTCATTTAAGAATCCACGCAAAGCGATCAAACAACAACTTCCGTGTAAATGTTGGACATGCAACAACAGTGAACTCCACACCTCGCAATATACCCTGTTGCGGTTTAGTAATTCTGGGTAAAAATGACGTGTTCTGAACCATAGAACGATAGATTTACATCCAAACAAACAAACTATCTAACCAGTTAATTATGTTTTTATTAGTATACAGGTTATCTCGTTAAGAATTTTGGCAAACAACAAACCATATAGAAAACTGTAAAAGTTAACGGAAATCTGTAAGAGTTTTTCTACGACAACTATGCTAAATTGTTGAAATGGATGCGTCTATATCAACTGGCTGCAATTTTGATCGAATTCGTGGAAATGGAGTTAATATCTTCACACTGGCAGCTAGAAAATATTTCGCTGTTAAAACGTTTGAAAAATAAGTAAGAAAATTGTGTTTCCTAAACAATTCCTATTTATTACTATATAAAGCTGATATATAGATAGTAAATTTCTCACAAGTTTTCTAATTCCTACAAACTCATAAATTTGAAAATTTGTGACTGATGCAAAATTTAATGCTCCCAGCAATTCTAAGTGAACCAGTCGTATAAAAAAGTAACTACCCAGTAATTTCAAAATTTGAGTGCGCTATTATTTGCATTCGACCATTAACTTTCCAGTTCCAATCAAGATCCAGAGTTTTTTTATTTTCAAGTGGAAAATTTGGTCCTCACTTCGGTTATAAAGTATATGATCTATAATCAGAACCTATATCTGTTGCAGTTTATATCAAACCTAACTTTAGAAATTTTAATCAAGGGCATTATAATTTTTTCTACAAGTTATGGTGAGCAATGAGAACTTTATTGAAAAGAGTCATTTCTAATCGTCATAAAATCTGAATTGAGTCAAAAAATTTTTAGTGTTATCATGGTTGAGGTCAGATAGAAAATTGCGGTTTATTGCATTTATCCACAAAAACTAACTACCATAAATTTAAATGGTAGCTTATTTTTGGTTTCGAACGTAATCTAAGAATTTTGGATCACTAATCCACTGGATACCCTTGCCTTAAAAGGGTAAATTGTGTTGGGTCAATTACCTACGTTTAACCTGCTTTTGTTTTAACCAATTTTGAAAGAACATACAGTCTTGTAGTGGAATGTATTTTAACTAAAATATTTGCATCATGCATTACGAAAGCCAACTAAAACCAACCCATAGTACTGAAACTGAATTAAGTAGTTTTGGGCCAGTGCGGATACCATAATACCTGCACAGCTTGGACTAAGATCTGTTTGTGAGAGCCGAGCTGAATCGAGCCTAGTATGTCTGGAAACACTGGAGTCAACTCCTAAATACTCTTTCTAAATAGCAAACATAAATATAGCAGCTGATAAATGTTATAACAATCAGCCAACAGTAAGAATTGTCGAAGTTACATCAGATCGGCTCTTAGAACCTATCTAATCAACGACCCATATCAACTTTAGAGCCCGAAAGAATAAACCATGCCATGCTGTTCTCAATATACTCAGCCTAATCCTTAGTCTTAGCCTAAGCTAAGGTGTCTATATGACCTATGTACTAAGCCTAAGCCTAAGTTGGGTGCTGCCGCCCCCCGACCTCCCCGCTCTAAGCTGTTCTTTTTTCTAACGTTATAACGTCCAGCAACTAAAGTTGACATGGGCCGAATCAACCATATATAGTTCGTTGGTTGTCTGTATGTTCCCTCATACATTGATTTATCAAAATTTAGTATATGATGTAGTTTAAATGTTTAAACTTTACCTTAATATCAAAAATTACTCTTAATTGGTGCTAAACTTTATCTAAATGATGCAAGTACTTTTAGACTGAACAAAAATCTAGGCGATTAATGACTGCATAAAATTGGCGGTACTTACTGTAATGCGACATAAGCGAATTCATATTACCACCAGATCCGGACCCACTCCTGAACACTGAACCTCCTTAAATTAAAAATGTTTAAAAAACCTGTAATTCCGTGATCGACATAACAACGTAAACGGCGCCTGTATTCAATTATGATAACCAAATGACAATTTTAAATTGACATCTTTTTGTTTAAACTACGCGTGTCATGCCGTTCCTGCTATATAGGCTAAAATATATTTGCAGTCCGTTTTTTCATGGAGCTCCCCGTCCAAAAATTCAATTGGGTAACTAAAAGACTTAACCCAAAATTTTATTAGGTACTTCAATAATGATAATTAAAGGACAATTTTAAATTTTTTACCATTTTGTTTAAATGAGGCACGTCATGCCGTTCCTGTTATATAGTCTAAAATATGTTTGCAATCCGTTTTTCCTCTCTGAGTTCCCCGTCAAAAAATTTGCTTGGGTAACTAAAGGACATAATCCAAAATTTTATTCGGTACCTAAAATTTATGTAACGAAGCTGCCAAGTTAAGGTTGGTTTATATTTTACGTTTATCGTTTTGGTATTTAACGGTTGAAAATCAATGCTCTTAAAAAGCGAATATAATCGCCTAATTATTTCTGTGCAATTTATATGTCACTGTAATACAAAATCAAGGCTGTGTTTTCTACAGAAATATTGTTTTGCTACGATTTTCACAAATGCACGCTTTGGATTAAAACCGTGCGTAATGCTATTATTTTGAATTCATACTGATTCGGTTAGGGACAGGAAATTTGAACAAATTTCAAATTTCAGATATGTACAATTGGATGCAACGAACTATTTCCAACTTATGAAGACAAACTATTGTGAAAATTGCGAATGAAACACTGATTTTAAACGCATTTTTTGTTTTCAAAATAAATGTATTTTTATTTCAAAATTATACATTCATTTTATTGTCATTGCTTATCAGAATTGTAAGTATAAACGATGCCATGCGGTTTTTTAGTAGGAAAACAATTTTTTTTACATGATTCAGACAAATCTTATGTTTAAAATTGATAGTTTAACACGATTCTCGGGGCAGTATTTTTCCGTAGCTCAATACCTAAAGTAGATAGGGTTTCATCCTGAAATAATGTAACGTTATCAACATCACTGATACCGAAAGAGTTCCGATAAAATTTTTAGCGATGTTACAATTTTAACTACATGATATGTTCGCCTGCTTTTATTTCCAAACTACCCTGAAATATTGTGTATGATCATATAACGTTCCTTGTCTGAGTAAAATTTTATGTATTATAAAAAATAAGGTCACTTTCTTTAAGAAAACATACGTTTATTGTAATAGCTTGACAATGAGTCCAGGCCACCACCACCTGCGCCCCCATTTCCACGGAATACTGAACCGCCTAAAAATATATAATCCAAAATGTTTTAATTTTAGTAATATTGCACGCAATCTGTGTTTGCGTATACGAGTTACATTATAAAGCAGGAGAGTCAAATTTCGATCAGTTGAGCAATCCCAGCTATCTAGCTAAGATTGAGTCGTAGATTGGCTCAGTAGGAGTCAATAATCTTTTGACTCAGCAGGTAAGCCAATATTGGACTCAGTAAGAGTCTGATTTTTCGTACTCTGAGTCAAAAATAACCCTGTATGCCTTAAATTTTACTCATTTACTGAATGAACCAAGTTAAATTTGGCTCATTATTCTTACAATTTTTTAGATTTGAAAGACGATCGACAGCACAAAACTTATATTGATATTAACGCCACATGAAGGTTTTGGAATCAGCAATTTCCTTACCTAAACATACAGGTATATATGGTACAACTGCTGTATGTTGTGTCACATAAGTTGATCTGTAATGTGACAATTT